>VYZS01026229.1:6289-19519 GCA_013400695.1 Neodrepanis coruscans
AAAAAAAAAAAAAGCAGTATCAGTGCAAATACACCACCCAGTTAAGCTTTTTAGCTTGCAGTTCAAGGAAATATTCTTTTGAATCTCATGCTTTAAGGGTTTGTAGCAGAATGCAGTTTTTACTTTGAAGACTTTAGGACTAGCTTTTATTTGCTGGTGACTTACTGAACAGGACATTTCTTGTACACTCCATCTTTCATTCCACAGTTTCCAAACCTATCTCCTTTAATATTTGCTCTCTCAAAGCATATATCAGGTGCTTTTCGTGCCCCTGTAAAAAAAAAAAAAAATAGTGAATCTTTGTGAGCTGTCTTAAAAAATATAAGAAAGAAAAAGAAAAATTGGAAAAGTCTAACAGGGGACTACCAATGGGTTTACATCAATAATAAACATACCTTTCCCATATATAGATTCACACTGTGAATCAAAGCTCTGACACACTCCATAGTAGCAATAGGCCTTGCTGTTGCTGCATGGGTGACCATTCATGATGTAAACGTCCTCTGGACAGTAGGCATTGCTGCCATTGCAGNACACTTCTATTTTCTGAAGAGCAAGCCAATACATCCCATTCTTTGAGGGACATTTTGACAATACAAATATGACTCACAAAAGTGATCTTGTGTGGGCAAAGTTTAAGGGTTAAAGTTAAGAAACCTGTATGTTCTCTATGGATAAGTAGTCTCTGTCATGCAACAGAAATATCCAGAATACTAAAACCAGCACCAACCCCAGTGGTGTTTCCATATGCTCTGCACTGAAATGCACTTCTTTCTCAGCAGTTGCCTCAATGCTCTGTGAAGACCAACAGCCCTTAACTAAATCCACATCAAAAGCAAAGTCAGATTTTAAGCTTCTACTAAAATGTATCTTCATATTTCTTGCAAAAAATGAAAAATTACAAGGAAAACACCTAAGCTATTACTGTGATCAGTTATACCAAAATATACAATAATACGATATAATACTATATACCACAAGCCTCCATTTGAATTTCCACCATTACCTGTGGTTTGCCACAATCACATTCTTCATTGTTGTCGACCACATTATTACCACATTCAGGTTCTTTGTACACATTACTTGTTTGTGGAGGATTTCTGAGGCAGTTTCCTCCTCCATTTAGAATAAGGGCCTCAAAATCATCAGCACTGCAGGTGCTGAAATTCCTGGATCCACTGGAAAGTATAATATTTTATTATTGTCAATATTTTGCTTAGAGGAAAAAATACAGTGTGATCCTTTAAAATATTGACAATCTGTAATAAATGTTGTATTTCAGAATGCTATGAGATCATGAGATAATTCATTTTTACTTTGTTTTGAATTAAAGTGCAGTATTTGAAGTTAAAAATACTGTTATAATATAAATACAGGTACTTTCAGAAGTGAGAGACCACCAGATCATCTATTCTGTTGTCCTGTAAAAAACAGGCCTTACAAATATCTTGTCTATACTGAGTCTAAAACTGTTTGATTAGAAAATACTCTCAGAAAGGCATTCACCTTAACCCTGAAAGCTCAGGAATGCATCTTCTTTTAGTAATTTTGCCCAGTGTTCAACTACACTGATGTATTAATACAAATGTGGATAAATAAAATATCATGATCTTTTTCCCTTAAAGGGGAAGCCAGAGAACAAATGAACTGAAAGAAACATAAGCCAAGAGGTTTTGTTTAAATTAACTGTTGAATAACAATTTGTTGCATATGTGCACAAACCCAGTAAAGCATTCTCAGCAGGGTGAAAAAAAACCCCAGCAACACACTGTTATTAAAAAAAAAAAAAGTAATAAAACCCACATAAGTTTTTAGGAATGCTACAACTATTGGGCCAGAAAACAGATAACATTTCAAATAAATCATGTCAAATCCTAAATCAGTGAATTCCCCTCTCAGATTAATTTTTTCAAACAACTCCCCATTCACAAGAGTTCTTCAAGTTCATGGGAGTTTCACATCTTACAAGGCATAGGCAGTGCATATAAAATAAATTATTAAAACAGAAGAACTGGAAATCTTACTTATCTGTGCTGTGCATTATATAGGATCCAGGACATCTTTTATCATCATGTTTCATTCCAAGATTATGCCCCAATTCATGTGCAACTACTGTAGCGTGACGTAACATATTGTTATGATTCAACTAATAGAGAGAATCAGTATTAAAAAAAAAAGCAAAACTAAAGAAAATACTGTTTGTACCTCATGTTTTATTCCCACCACACAGCTCTCACAGACTAGGAAGCCAGAATACTAAATTATCTGCTTCCAAGATTGTCCACAATATTGTGGAATCCCTATTTTAAGGACAGGAACCTCTGGTTCTAGGGTGGAGAAAAAATTGTTTTTTACTAATTTCCCCATATTTAAAATTTTTGCCTGTTTACAGCCTTATTGTGGGGAATTCCAGACACTTGAGAATATAGTGCATTACGTTCACTTTCTATTTATTTAAAGAATAAAAAGACCACACATTATTTTGTGCTGTATCCCCATGCCAAAACCACTGTGGTTATGAACTTCAATGGTATGAGGAAGGGCTTTTCTTAGACAACAATGAGTTAGATTAATTACAAAAGTTATCAAAAGAATTAGTTGAAGATTAAATCAGCCAAGTGGGCTGGAATTTGACAAGGAGAGAAATTGGGAAGTACTTAAAAAAAAGGGTAGAAATATGCACAAGTCTCTACATAAGAAACCCCATAAAAGAAACCAGAGAACTCCAAGTCTATTCTCCAAGCCCAGGGTGACTTCTACCCACGATGGGATGTACTTACAGTGCTGATTGACCCTCCCTGCACTTGTGAGCAGACAGTTCCCACAAAAGCCATTCCAATGGATCCCTTGTAAGAGCTTCTCCCTCTGCAACAAAAACAGTTTGAAGGTGGTATTGAAATATGGGTTGAAAGTTCATGATTTCTGCTAAAGAAATACTGCAAGGCAAGATTTGGTCATCCTGAAGGCAGGAAGAAATTTATCACCACATCAGCATTTCACTGTAATTAATAGTGAATATCTGAATAACAGCTTGAAAACAATGTCAGTGCTTCTGAATTCACTGAATGACAAAATGGTTGAGGTCAGAAGGCACCTCTGGAGGTCTCCTGCTCCAACCCCCTGCCCTAGAGTTGATTAACTCTTAGCCATTCATTATACTTTTCCTGTCATTTTTCCAGGTTAAAACAGTTTGGAAGTGAAGTGAATTTTACTCCAGCTATATTTTTATTCATATACAACTCCCAAGTCATATACATGAGCACTGACACCATGGCTGGTTTTCCCACTGACAGAAAACTTACATGATGAGATGACTGACATCATTTCTTGATCTATTAAGAAGATTTTTCCGTCTCCAAGAAACAAATCTACCCAGCACATCCCCAGCTGATCCATCCATTACAGATATGTGGTTTGTGTCTGTCCAGATCTCTAATCCAACCAAAACAATCTGGATGTTTAGAGCTCTGTACATCTGAAAAAAAACAGTGATTAATGTCCATCAGTCTGTTTTGATGGAATTCTGAAAGATGACTTCACTACTACAAAAAAAAAAGCTGAACATAGTGACAGACATAACTTTAGTTTCTTTGCAACTAGATATATGTTTGTATTTATAAACTGAAACATAAAGTATTTATAAATTATAAAGTAAATAAAATTATTTAAAACATTAATATAACCAAGATAATCCACTTTATGAAGGTACCTAAACATATCTTTCAGTTGGAGAAGTTGGAAAGACCATGCTAATTCATTTCCTTGACTAATTGTCTTGAGGAGAAGCTGGGAACAGGTGATCAGAGAGCTTATGGAATTGTTCACAGTGCTGACAGTTTTCTTAGTAAAAAAACCTATAAACGTGAGAAATATCTTCCTAGAAATGCAAAGCAAACTGGAGACTTCATGTTCCTGGAGCAAAGTTTGGGGGCACACAGAAATGGTTGAAAATATCTTGTATCTCTCCCCCTGCTTGCATCTCTGCAGGAGTTGTGCAGATTTGTGATGTGCCTTAACTGTGCTTACAGATTGTTGTATAACTTCCTAACACAGTTTCAGAACTGCATTAGCTGTTCTTTTGAAAACTATGATAATGTGGAAGCTACTGAATCCAGGCAACGTATCTGACCTACCCCATCAACATAATTAATCAGCTCAACTGTTTCCTTTTGCACCGCAGCGGGATCAGAATTCTTCAGCAAAAACTGTAAAATAACATACGAGAGTGTCAGAGAAATAAAATTAACAAAACAATAAGATGTATTCAGCATTGAAAGATATAATTACCCTCTTGTTATCCACAACCACAAATAATTCTACATAGCTTTTCTGGGGCAGGACAGCTCGCTTCTCCTGCAAATTACAAAGCGCAGTAAGTTAACATAACAAGTTCAAGCTGTTTTACTTATGTTTCTCGTTATTTTTATTTCATGTGTTTGTAAAGCAGTGTTCTAATTGCATTTTCTAATGTGGCCTCAGATTTCCAACACCTGTATGTCAGTAATTCACACCAGGCCAGGCACTGGGGGGGATGAGCTGAATGGCAGCTCATGCCTTTCATGACCTACCCACGAGGCCAAGGAGGTGGCCTTGGACTGCAGTCCAAGAGAGAAACAGAAATATATTTACCCTCAAAAGCTTTTCCCTGCTAGAGGTAGTGTTTGATGAAAATGTGTATTTCACAGAGTGCTTCACAAACATCTCATGCTGAAGGCTGCCATGCAGCACCCCACAGTGGAAGGGGATATCCTGAGTGTCTTCTAATTCATAGAACGCGTGTTCAAACGTGCTGGATGTGTTGAGAGGCTCCATTCCATACCATTTGCCACCAATGTAGAGAATTCCCCTAGTAATCACAAGAGAATGAAAAATTACTCCATAAATTTTCCCTCATGGTTATGATTGGATGGATGAATGACAGCTGGATACTTAAAAACTAGAACTGTTCACACCACGATGTTGAAATAAATTATTACCTTAAATTACCTCAATATGGGGGGTAAGTTCAAATGCCCAACAAAGGACAAAGCAGATCTTATTTAAAATACTCAGTTGTATGCAAGTGTGGGCTCCTTGAATCAGTTAGAAAAACAAACAAAACAAAAAGACAAGGGAGCCAAATTGTTACTAAATATGTCTGGATTGTGGGTAAAGAGCTGATGGAAAGGGTCTTTTTTAGTCCTTATCTCTGGTCTCAATCTCAGCCCCATGCAGCTAAAACAATGTAGTATTTTAGAAAAAGATATATTCTGAGACAGAGAGGCTAAAAGCAATCACCAGGGTGTTGATGAGGGCAACAGCAGTGTTACACTGTTGAGTGCAGCTAAATACAAGGATTTTGCATTGGTCCCTGGCTCAGGAACCCCTGGTAAATGCCCATTTGCTGTACAAGAATCTTTCAGAAGCTGTTAACTTGTTCTCCAGTGAAAAAATTATATTTAGAACAAGATTTCTCCAGTTTATATCTTGTGAAAGAAGAAAAAAAAACCATGAGTACAAGGTGACCAAAGGATTTGGGTCTAAGTGTGCAGAACAGCCATAAAGCAATACATGATCTGTGCAGTGAGATCCAGCATTACCTGAAGTACCAGAATGTTGATCTTTTAGCCTTCTTTTAAAGGAATGCCAGGATATGTCATGATTTATGTGAGTGACATGTCACTATACATGAAAGATATGTGGGTGAATTTTATCCTGTTTGTAATTTTATTGTATTTGAAACACAGAAAATCATTTCAAATTTGGTCAAATTTTTTTCATGGAAGTGGTTTGGCATTTGAAACGTGCCCATTCATAAGACAAATTTCTTTGCAGGAGTGTTTGAGGTTCAACAAAAGCTTCATCAGGTAAGATTTCATCTACAAAGGTGTCTCTGGTCAAGACATTCACATCAGGTATTAGAGGCCTCAGTTCATGCCCAAATTCTCCCTGTATTTAGATTACAGTTTCTCTCAAGTTATGTTTCTTCTTTGAAGGAGTTTTGGAAAAGGGGGGGGGGAAAAATGGGAGTTGAGGGAAACTATAAAATCCGTAAAGAGTTTCAGCTTTATCAGAAGATGAAATAAGACAGGATTGTGTTTTTTTCCCAGCTGTCTGATGAATAGCAAATGCTATTTTGTTGTTTCACTTTGGTACTGCACAAGGGTTATTGTGGAGTAAGAAGCAAGAGGTAATAAATACCTCAGGCCATCACAGGTGCTAAGAGCAAGTGTCGAGTCAGGAATTCCTTCAACAGAGCCATGATAATAACAGTGTGTCTGAAAGGCAACAAACCCACATAATTAGAGACAAGAACAAGGTGGCTGCCTTCAACTGCAAACTTATTTTGTAACTAACCATATTATTTGCATGACATTAAGGCTGGCTGTTACAGGGTTCCCTATTTCAAAAATAATCCCAACCTTCTTGGAGTAAAATATCGCTTGACATGTTGGGATTACTTGTTTAACCCATCATCATCTTTTATAATAATCTTTTAATCTACATTGCTCATCCTGTCCTTAAGAGTCCTTTCAAAGGCTGATCTGAGAAGATCTTCCATGCACAAACCACCCAATTACATCTCAGTCAGCTTACATGCAATTTAAAGTTGAAATTAAGTTTAGCAGTATTTATAAGGCTTGTTTGATACAGGACCTAAAAATTATAGAGCTTTGATGCTGCCATTGTACCCTTGATTGCCTGCTGTGCAAACGTGACCTAATCAGGCAGCTCAAATTCAGTCTTGGCATAATCTCCTGGCATCTCCTTTCACATCCTGGGAAAGAGGGAAGCTGTAGCACCACAAACAGCCCACTCTTTTCATGAACCTTATGTTTATTGTCACTGAATAGAAATACTGCAACTGTGAAAACTCACAAAAGGCTCCTTCTCAGCAACTATGTTTTTACTTGGCTTCCCTGATTTGAGGAAATCCTGACATAAAGTGGAGAATCTTATTATATACAATACCTCATTTTTGGGTTGTGTTGCCTCCAGTTTCCCATTTTCCCCATATGTGTACAGCATAAAGTCTTCACTAACGAGCTTTCTGGAAACAAAAATAAACTACTGCTCTTTTAAAGGTCTAGAAAGCAAGAAACAAGTCAAGAATCCTGGTAAGTGCTACATTCTGCTAGCAGCACACTCATTATCAATTATCACTAAAATCCAGGCACATGAAACAAAATGCCTTAAAACGAGCTGGAGTCTTTGGAAAATATGTTGTTTTAAAACATTTTAACTAAAATATCCATAGAGAAGAATCAAAGCAGGCTCAGCTGCGTAAGGGCCTGGACTATTCCAGGCTCAGGAATGAGGAACAACAGAAACAGAAATTTCTTCAAATACACCACAGCTAACAATCCTCCTACCTGCTAATAAAAAGCTAATATTGAGCAGAACTCTAACTTTCCCTAAGGATTTTTCTGGAATGTACAATCTTGCATTGCTAATACAAAAAAAAAAATCAAAATAAATTTCTTCACAACTAGAAAAATTATTATTCCCTTCTATTTGCAAGATAGTACCATAACAGATACACTATATTTAACACTATTTACCAGATTAATTTTCTAATTACTACAATCTGCAGCTTAAATGGTTTCTTTTGAATTATTCCAGTATAGAAAGGCTTGTCTGTATTTAACTAACCCCAAGACAATATGATTCCTTAGAACACTGTCACATACTTATTTTTCTTCAGTTTTAGGAGATATGTTCCATTTCTGGTTTTAATTGAGTAAGAAAGATTGTCCTCTGAATCCTCCTGAAAACAGAACAAAAGATATCACTTAATTAGGTGATTTTCTACCTGGTGTTGTCAGTTCCATGTTTTGTTTGACAAGAGAGGTCCAAATATCATGTAGATGTTAAGTATGTGCCACAACACAGACTGGAAACCCTCAGGCCCTCTATATTTCAAAGTCTCTGTACAGAGCACTGTACATTCTTTCCTGTGTAAAGTTCAATTTCTATTGATCTATACATTTTCACTCTGAGGACAGGAGGGCACAGCCCATGTGTGCACTCTTTGCTAAGCACCACATCATGTTTTGTGACCCTCCTTATGTAAATCAAATAAACGACTCACAGTGTCTTTTATTCCTTAACTGGTTTGCACAAAGGTGACTAATGCTGTTTCATTAACAGTTATTTCAGTAACTGAACCCAGTATCTGGCACAAAGGTAAGTTACCTCAGAACTGAAGGATTAAGGCTCAGGTCTTTTTCTTTTAACTAATTCTTTTAACCTGTGTGACTCTTTAGGACCATTTCTACCCTTTTGATTAAAAATTCAATTTACATGAAAAAAATTTATATAAAAAAATTATGGTTAAAATCCTTTGGTTATCCAAAGACCAGAGCATGGACATTAGTGAAAGTTCAACACCTGATCTTACTCAGAGGAAATGGAAATGTTCTTCATGTTCCTTCTCACTTTCAAGGATTGTTAACAAAAGTAGAAGTTTGGAAGTTGCTAATTTAAGAGTGCAGTCATGGGCCTTTGTGGGAATAAATTTACTCAAAACTAGTTGAAAACTCTAAGAATCTGAAGAGAGAGTCTGGGGCACATTTCTTCACATAAATAATCTCTATATACTATACATTGCATGTGTGTAATACAGGACAGTATTGTGAAAAACAGCAAGATCAGAAGAAAAAAAAAACCAGATAGAATAACAAACCTCATGAAAAAATTGGCGCTGTTTCTCTCTGCCTGTCAGACTTCGAGGAATGATTATTTCTAATGTAGGAAATCTGGATGCCTGTTCAGAAGATACACCTAAAAATAAAGTTTGAAATTGGTGAAGAATTAGAGTAAGATGTTATGGTGACACCTGGACAGTGATGGACGGAAAAGACCATTTTGATCCAGCCAGAAACGGAGAAAGTGTGATTTTACCACTCCAGGACCTGACTGGCCATGCTCAGTTTGGTCTGTTCTGTCTGTGCCAGAGATCTTGGATCATGCTGGGTACGTCGAAGATATCAACATTTTCATTTGTGGCCAAATGAACTCTTAATTTCTGAGTGTTTAAACTACTTTTATGAGGCCTTGTTCTCTGCAGAAACAATGTTTTGGCTGTGTTCAATGGTAATGACTACAGCACTCCAAACATAACTGATGTAAAGTGCTAAAAACTGCAAAATCAGGCTAAAGTTTTCTTAAACAAGGTGTCCAAAACTAGCTGGCAGTCTTGGCTCTAACTTTTGGGTTTAGTTACTTATATTATAAACTGTGATAATAGCTCAGATTTTTCTTATTCCTTCATATAGACAATACCAACCCAAATTTATTATTGTTTGAAAAAACAATTTCTCAGGCCATGTGAGAGTAACATAACAGAGGATCCCAAGGGGAAAAAAAAAAAAAATCTCCTTTCAGTGCATATTTGGATAGTGATGAAGAGAATTCATGAATGGTTAAGCTGATTTCAAAAAAAGTTACTTCAGATTAAAACTGGTGCCTTCTGGAGCAAATAAATAAAAATTATAAAATTATTTAAACAAAATATTAATTCCCTCATATTCTGGATTACTGACTTTGCAACTTTGCCTATCATTTTTGAAAATATTTTTTCTATGAGCTACACTTTTAACCTGATGTACCACCAAAAATGGATGCAGCCACCCTCTCTGTCCACCTGTCTGTCCCTTCACAGTGCTTTTTGAGGTAGCTGGGCAGTTAAAATCAACTGTGCAGGAGATGGTAACAGCTCAGACAGAGCTAAGGTCCTTGGAGGTTTGTGAAATCACCTCGTTGGTGCCAGGAAGAGTGTGCTGATCCACAAATCGACAGCTGGGCTGTCCAGGAGGGGCTGATGGATGTACAGTACAAGTGTTTTGAATGGTGGATCCAACTTTGCCAGAACGTTTCAGAGATTGCTAGACATAGAACTGGAGATTACTGTATCTCCAGAGGAATAAATTCAGTCCTGAAATACACTGGGGACTGCTTTTTACTGGTTACAGAGCCATTTGCTGTGGTATGGCCTTCTGACTACTGTTAAGGTCCTGCACTTGCTCACCTTCTTCCTCTTGCTCATGTCTTTATTTCCTCCTGTCCTTTCCTGGATTAAGTCACCTCCCCCTTTAGCCTTCTCCTTCCCTTTAAATCCCTTTACTCACATTCCTTTCCCTGTTGCCATGAATGAGGAGTACTTACAGTTGTTCTCTGGATCTAATTCTTCTCCCTCCCCTGTGTATAATCTTGGCACTGACGTTGCCTAACGCTGCATTTTGTTTGTTCTCCCAGCAGTCAAACCTTTGCAAAAGGTTTGTCACCTTTTACATGGTATCAGAATTATCTCCAGAACAACATGCTAATGCAGGAAGCTAAAGATAAGAAGCCTGCCAAGCATCTGGTTTCAGGTAAATGGATAAATATAAAGACAAACACAATCTCCTGTAACTTTATTTAAAATAGTGTGAATTTGAGTTCATCTTCCTTTTTCCTGTCTGCACATCAATCTGCCTCGACTGACAGAGATACCATAGCTTTGAAACAGGATGAACAACATGGGCTTTAACAATGAAAGTGGTTTCTTCCTTCTTAAATTGTTCTTTCATAAGGAAACAGAGAGATTTCTTCACAGTTAGAGTAGTACAAAGTCTTTCCTCAGCCTCCCACGTTTCTGTGGAAGGAATTCATAATTGCAAAGAAGCCACACAACCACCATTCAAAGCGAGGGTGATGACTTTTTTCAGTGTAATGATGATCTCTATCTGTTACATAACATCAGGATTTTTAAAAGCTGGGTGCAGGTAACATATATTTAACATGTATTTATCACGCTGCCATTGCAAGCAAAATGTGGAAGTTGCTTTTAGCAAACAGGTTTGAAAATAATATCAGCACCCAATATTTACTTCTGACTTTGCTCTTAATCTTCAATAATTTTTTTATCTAAATCACAAAATCCATTCTGTTTTGTGAGTTAAGTGTATGTTGAACCAACAACGGGGATGCTCTTTTAACAATTTAAATTTTGACACCTGAAAGAAGAAACCCAGAAAACTTTACTGTGTGTCATAAAAATACCACTTTCTAATAAATACTTCAGGCTACATTTAAATAAAATGTGAAGCCAAATAATGAATGGAAATGAGTTGATGAGGAATTGTAACGAAACTAGGAATTTCCCTCACATTACTGAAAAAGAAATCTTTTTCTAGTCTTGATGAGAGTGGCAGTAACTGCAGTTGCCACAACCAGTGTCCTGTATGCAAGATGTTGTATTTACAGACCTACTACATCCTGGAGGAATAAAAACCACAAAGAGTTCAACAATAAGAAGCTTCAACCCATAATCTTTTGCAGACACCTTTTTCATGAGCAAGATTTTCTTAATGAGCAGGTGGGAAAGGGGAGTATCATCACAACAAGCACCTGAGAGTACACAGGAAGACTTGGAAAAACTTTCTGAATACGTAAAAAAAGAAAGCTTACCTTTTATCCAAAAAGGTTTTCCAGTTAAAGTTAGTCCAAAAGTGAAGAGAAATAGGCAGTGCTTAAACATGACTAGACTCCAGTATCCCAGCAGACAGAGTTCTGGCTGCTCTGCACAAGAACTAGAACAAGAGGAACCGTCTGCTCCGAAGGTAAACGACAGAGAAAGCACCCTGACACTGCATCTCTGCTGAGGGAAGGGGAAGTAAAATCTAATCAACTAGGCTTGCAAGAAAACTGGTCAGACAGCTTAATGCAAATAAAAAGCAGCACATTCTTAAATGCTGATTGGAGAAGGGGCACCGACCTGTGCCGGGATCCAGCTGGTTTGTTCTGGACAAATACAGTGTTTAGGATGTTTATCCTGGCTACTCCAGCTCAGCAAAACCCAAACTACTCTTGAAAATATCATCTTGTTGTTTTCCATTTATTCACCTTTAATTTAAAAATATCAAATATACAATGCATATGAACACGTAGAAATCCCACAAACGCATGGAAACCCCCCAAACAGGGGTTTTACTCCTATATTAAATGCAATTATCCTTACCCAAAGACTGTAATTGCTGCAGATCACTCTTCCAGGAACAGAATAATCTTCCATGCAACAACACTGTCACCAAAAAGCAGGAAATAAATGCTTTTAAAACCGGACGGATTTGCAAGGCATTTCAGAAGGATCAAGCGCATTTAGAAACGCAAAAAAAAAAAAAAAAGTAGACTGAGACGACACATTAATTTTAATTAACTTTTTAATTAAAACAGAGCAAACCCACTTTTCCATTGCTGGCAAATCCCATAAGACAGCGGCATGGGTGACCAAAAGCAGAGATGCTGGCTGTATTTGGAATATCAGCTTGTGCAAAACCTGTGCAGGTCCATTTCCTGACGGTCACGGATCCAGCGACTGTTCCTGCAGAACTCGATACCCACTTTCCCTGGATCTGTGTCTGTGCCACAGCCTGGGGAGCAGCTTCCCCTGACTCCAGAAGTCAGGATCCTATTGAAAATTAAATGAAACCCATGTTTTATTTATAGCCTCTCCTATTCACAGCCTCCCTCCGGTGTGGTGCGCTATCAGCACACACGACTCGTGGGAGAGAATCCCGTTGCTCTGGATTTTGCCACATTTCACAGGATCACAGGATGAATTAGGTTGGAAAAGATGTCTGAGATTGTGACCCAACACCACCCTGTCAGCCAGGCCGTGGCACCCCCTCTGCAGACCCCGGGCAGGGCGACAATAGGGGGTCGGAGCCTGGTGGGGCTCACAGGAACACAAAATATTCTGGGTTGGAAGCGACCCAGAAGGATCAAAGAGTTCAACCCTTGGCCCTGCACAGACACCCCAACAGCCCCGCCCTGTCCCTGAGGGTTGTCCAAACCCTCTTGGAGCTCTGGCAGCCTTGGGAATGTGCCCATTCCCTGGAGAGCCCGGTCAGTGCCCAACCACCCTTTGGGGAAAGCAGCAGCTTTTCCTGAGATCCACCTGAACCTCCCCTGACACAATTCCAGGGGCGGCCTCTCCTCTCAGACCCACAGAGACAGAACGAGAGCACACAGGCTGCATCAGGGGAGGTTTAGGCTGGATATTAGCAAAAACTTTTCCACAGAAGGAGCGATCTCCCTTTGGGAATGGGCTGCCCTGGGAGGTGGTGGAGTCTCCAACCCCGGAGGTGATCAAGAATGAGGTACTCAGTGCCATGATTTGGATGACGGGGTGGCGTTAAGTAATAGGTTGGACCTGATGTTCTTATTGGCCTTTTCCAGCCTTGTTAACTGTGTGATTCTGTGACACCG
>VYZS01026230.1:2447-21262 GCA_013400695.1 Neodrepanis coruscans
CTGTTTTATAGGACATACACCTTGTATGGAAGAGAAGATATTGTGTATTGCTGACAAAGTTTTACATAGACTTATCTGATGGGATTTAGTGTAATAGTTCTTGTTTAGTTTCCTAAACTCCTTCTTTTATATAGTGTTGTTAGGTCATATTAAAAACACATATAGCAATAATTTTTTTCTGAAAGTTTCGTCTTGCTACACATCAAAGGACCTTAAAATATGTGTGAAAACCACTTTCATTACTTTGGTTTTAGTGCTATGGTGTCTTGACCCTTGCCTTGATATTAAGGAAAAAAGGCAGTATGTTCTCACCTTGAGCTAACCCACTGTCAGACAGGAGTGACTAGACTGCCACACAGGCCACCTAAACAAGGATGTCCTGAGATAGATTTTATCCCATAGCACCTCTCTTGAGGTAAGGACAGATGAACTGGACAGACAGAAATATAAACAATTAACTAGGGATTCCCCAGGTATTGATGATGCATCTTGAAACTTCTAGTCTAGAACAAATTGCTCTCCAGCAGTCCCTACCTGGTACTGTAGCCTTTCAGGGACTGTTAAAATACATTGTAGTTTAAGCCATTTTAAATTAGACTGGACAGGGAAGCCTCCAAAAGGCAAAATAAGAACATCCGCACCATGCAAAGTATCATGGGATTACATACCTGGCAATATCTGTGCTTCTTAAATCTTAAGTGGCTTTTTCAGAAATGCCAGTGTGGAGGATGCATGCTTCAAATGCATGATAGTTGTATTTTCCTCTTCCTGAATCTTCACTTGCTTTGCTGACCTACTTTTCCTTGCATATGGCTGTTTTATCCTTAAAGGAAGCAAAATTGGAAGTTCACATTTTGCTCTGGGTAAAAGACAGAACAAAACAGTTTGTGAAAAGTTCAGAGAATGAACCAGAAAATGGATGTTCATCCTCTGATCTTCTTTGGTGCTCACATCTTCAGTCCTACTCAGCAGCCACCTTGGTTTAAACCACTTGGCACCTCACAATCCACTCTGTGTATTTTTGAGATGTTTGAATTTATTCCATTCTGTTTCCATAAAAAAATGATTTTGGAGAAGAAAGAAGAACCACAGACCTTCAGACTTTACTCTTACTTCTTGTTAAGTATAGGCAATATTTAGAGAATATTTACAAAAGAATGAAGTTGGAGGAATCTGTAAGGAAATCTTGTGGAAATAGCCACAGATTTCCAGACTGAGAAGGACAAATAGTAATACTGTTTTCTCAGCTCTTTAATCCACCCTTTAAGCTACTGTCACGGATTTTAGTATTGCTTTATACCTATATCTATCTATAGCTAGTCCAGCTATATTGTATAAGCCTACAAAATTACCTCCCCTTGGGTGAAAAATAATTCTGTACTACTGCGTCAGGCAATCTCTCTAACCCTTTCACATCACAATGTTTGAGAAAGTGTTTTTCTCTCCCTTTCTTAGCAATTTCTCAGCTGTACCCTTGACATATTTTAATCAGGTTTTCTCTCTCACCAAAGGACAGACACCTCTCTCCTCCAATTAGTTAATGGTTTCCTACTTTCTGCTGCTGCTGTTTCCATTTCACTTGACATTCTTCTTGACCTCACAGCAGCTGGAATTATGAAATTATATTAGAGAGGTTCATGCAACACTCTCAGCTGCACAGAGGCTGCTAGAGTAGTTTTGTTATTTGTGTCCAAAAACATGGCTGAATTCTCATTTTGTTCCATAAATCGCAGCAATGGTGGGTTTGCATGGGTGGACATGACTATTTCCAATGAAAGTGTAAGTATGAAAATAATACAAAGCAGCAGTAGGAAACAGGTACACTTTCTTTTGTAGCACAAACACATATAAGACATTTAAGCCTTCCCAAAGGCTGTATCCAAAACACTGTTTATTCAGCATTACTCCAGTAACAGCCTTACAAAAGGATAACTACTAATGGTAATATATTCCAGTAAGTAGGAAGGGTTTATTATTATCAATGCTATATTGAGATTATGACTGGTAATGAACTAACCTTCATTTTTCAAGTATGCTGTGGTTTTACTGCAAGGCTCATAAGAATACTAGAATGATAATGTGGGGAGAAAGGATTTCACAGAGACAAACTTCTGTTTTACTACCTTCTTGTGAAGCAACTTTAACTCAAGTTGACTCAAGTATGCTTTCTAAATTGCAATGCTTATATTTTACAAATATTTTAAAGGGATATGGGCTTTAGCAGCAAGTACTCGCACAGAGTTCTTTTATGTACGTCATTTGCCCAGTTTTGAAAAAGTAGAGTAAAGACCATGCAAAGAAAAATCTCTTGAAGGCTACAAGTAGTAAGAGAAACAGAAGGTAAAGCCATTGGTTGACAATGCAACCAAATATGGTGGTACAAATTAATTTCTGTTCAGTAAGTCCTCATCACTTACTGAAGAGGGTATAGCAGTGTCCATACCCCTTAGAATACAGTTACAAAAAATTTGGGCTCAAAGGGACCTTAAAAATCATGTTCCAACTCTCTGCCATGGGTAGGGACACTTTTTCACTAGACCAGGTAGCTCAGACCTCCATTTCACCTCAGCTTGAACACTTACAGGAATGGGGCATCAACAGTTTCTCTGGACACTTGGTCCAATGCCTCACCACACTCATATGCATTAATCATTAATCTATTAATTAAAGAAAGAAGAAAAAAAATTCAAGCCAGCAGTGGAAGAAGTACCTGTTATTTCTTATTGTGTCTCTCTTCTTCCTACATGCTGGGAAAAAGAAACCTATTACTATTCTTTATAGAAGACACGCCATGGTATGTTAGAGCTTTTGCTCCTTTTCTAAGGAGCTGTGCAATTTAAGTTTTTCACTGCGAACAACAGTTCCTCTTTCACCTTGATGCCTTTCTGCTGTTAAAGTAGAACAAGATCAAAGAAAGATGTTTGTTAAGTAACTTCTCTAGCACTTTCATATTCAGTTTCAGTTCCTCAGACTGTGACATTTCAGTTTCATATATATGAGGGTCAAATATAGACTGCCAGAGCTCTTTCTAAATACTCAGGAAGCATCCCACCATCCACACCTCCTCTTACTTCTGTTACATTTTGCCAAACAATGAGAAGCCCACACATTAAATTAGGCACCTGAGCTCTGAAGAATGCATATGGTTTAGTCTAGGAAAAGCATTTAGATCAAATTTTTCAGCTCAAAGAGCCTAGCTGGTATGCCTACTATTGTTGTTGTTGTTATTACAGAAAATAATTTCCATTACCTTACCGATCCAATACAATGCTTTATGAATGTTAAGAATTTTATGCTTACAGAAGTCCTGACAGATAGATGTTACTGTACAAGAAAGTGAAATACAGAGCTGCTGAGTTACAGTGAAAGTTAAAGGGAAAAAATGCCAAAAAAAACCCCAAAAACCAGCCAGCCAAACAGGAAAAAATAAGCTCCAAAGAATAATAGCAAAAGCTGTCATAGGACATGGAATTCCTGACAGCTAATCAGCCATTCAACAAACAGCAATTGATCAGACTAAAAATGGAAAAAATGGAAGGACATTCTCCCATTGTCAGTTATAGTAGGAAAGATATTCATCCAAAAGTCAGAAGTCCAGAGGTTTAAAAAGTTCAGAAGTTTAAATCTATGTAAGCAAAAAAGTAAACAGAATTAATCCTGAAATTTAACTAAGAGAAGTCTATTCACTCAATGAGCTGCAGGACTAACCCATTACTCTCAGGTCATGGCTACCATGCATATCAAATATCACTTGATAGAATCCATAAACTTCAATGTTACTTCATCACAAAAATAAATAAATGAATACAAAAAGAAACTTCAACTCTACACCAAGATTCAACTTCATTAAAAATAACTGCAAGGGCTTCACAATTAGAGCAGGTGTAGACAACCCTTCCCTACTCAGACGTACCTATGACTAGAAAGCACAATCTCATTTGGATTGCTACTACACCCCTGAGGTACATAATTATGTCTCCAACAGAAAATCAGTATTCCCTTGGCTACAAAATTATCATGGCTGGTTTAGGAAACCCTCCCTCCGCTGCCACCTTACTGGCAGGATGATGAATTTCAATGCACTTTGTGAGTTCAGTGCATTTCTATTTAGTGTTTTGCACTTCCTTTTCAATTCTCTCTTTGCAGTGCATCAAACTTTGTTTATTATATTTCAAAGAGTGAGACAGATAAATAGTGTCTGCCAAGATATACTTTCAAGTTAATATTAAAGTACCTGCTTAAAATCCCTTTGAATATATATTTTTATTTTTTCTTTATAAAAAAGAAAGCTTTTTGGCAAGTCATTAATTATCACACAATTATTTGTGCTAGACTGTCTTAAGAAGTAGATGTAGCACTGTAAACACATTTCCTAACTAACAGCAAAAAATGTTATTGACTACCTTTCCCACTGAAAGATTTTGTTGCCCAATCATAAATAGATAACCTATATGTCCCATGTAAAAAGGATTTTAGGTGCCTTTTGCTGAACGCGCACACTGTTGTAAATATGGCTCTTTCCTTTAAAACAATGAATCTCTACCTTCAGAGGCAGGACAAGCCATATTTTTTAACAGTTTGAACCTATAGCTAATGTTTTATTTTATATTGAATGTGAAGAATGATCTCTGCAGATAAAACCTAAAAATATTCAGAGAACTATTGAAACTCTTTTAATAAGAATCTTGCAGATGATTTCAATAAGTCATCTTCACTAGAAAATATGACAATTAAAATTGTCTCCTTCATACATTCGAGGTAGAAAACATTAGAAAACATTTGAAATTCTTATTTATGCAGGACTCAAGTAGGGATAAATATTACTGAGCTTCTCCTACTCTAGGAACATGAAAAACTCATCGTAGATATCCATCTTTGCTTTTTGCCCTAACTGTGTTTTGTTGCTGTACTGGGTCTAGCTGAGATGGAATTACCTTTTTTCACAGCACCCTGTATGTGGTGCTACTTCATATTTGTGACTAAAATGGTGTTGATGCCACATCAATATTTTGGCTATTGCTAAGCAGAGCTCGCATAGAATCAAACCTTTTTTTCTTTTCTTTTTTTTTTTTTTTCCACAAGGAAAAAGATGGGCAAGAAGTTGAGAGGCAGAGATAAAGATAAAAGATAAAGATAAAGCTGGCCTTAGCTGGCTGAAGAGATATTCCATGCCCTATAAATATCATGGAGTACAGGAAAAAGGGGCTGGGGAGAAGGAGGGCAGAGGCTTTCAAGGTGGTTGTTGCTCAGAGTGTTTGGGCATCAGCTTGCTAGTAGCAGGTGGTTCATGACAAATTTTACGCATTTGTTTGTTTGTTTTCCCCATTTCTTTCCTTCAGCTATTAAACTGTTTCTATGTTGACCTGTGAGTTTTTTAACTTTTTCCTCTTCCCACTCATGCCCCTACACCATCAGAGAAAAGGGGAGATTGAGTGAGGGCACTGTGGGTGCTCAGCTGCTGGCTGGAGTCAACCCACAGCACCTGCAAAGTTATTCCATGTATTTTCTCTTTTCCTGTGTCCTTTCTTGCTTGCCAAGCAACCTGTTGCCCAGGGTCAGTCAATCCCCTCCCCTCTTAAGCTGTCTCATACTACACTATTCAAGTAAGTCACATGTGCTACACAGGACACTCAGCTTTTAATGAAGCTTAGCATTTTACAGCTGGCTGTTTATGATATAAACTGATCCTAGTGTCACCTTTTTAGTAAACAGCTTTTAAACCAACGTAATTGTTTCCCTTAGAAAGTCAGTCACATGCTGCTAAATCCACACAATTCATTTCACTTACATAAAGTGGTGTTTCTAAGTACACACACCCATACCTGAATCCTTCTTCCGGTGTCTGCCTGAAATACAATGCAAACAGAAATTGCACTATAGTTTTAATCAAGTTAATTTGGGTATTTATAAAAACCTAACCATAGCAGAGAAGATTTAAGCTTTTGTCTTAACTTACGTGGAATCTCAGGGGAGGTTCTTAGCCAGGCAAGCCTGTAGCTCTGCTCAGCATAATCAGACAAACACACCATAACGTGACTGGGGTAAGGGAAATCTCACTTTTAAAATCCTACTGCAGCCACAACCTATATTAGATGTGATGACACTGTATATGGATTCTCATAATACAAAATTATACAAATTAGTCTACATATTTGCTGTGTTTGCAAGAACCGTTTTTTTCCAGATGCCATGATCACAAGGCAAAAGAGACTATTTGCCCTATCTACTAGCCTTGAAGTTGCATTAATTTCCTGGAGGAATTATTCAGATAGAGAATAGGATCAGAGAGATTCAGAGAGAATAGGATCATTGAAGATATTTCAGGCAAGACAGTCTGTAACCACTTATTGGCACAATATCTTACAAAAGGTCATTGATTATTACCAACCATGTGTATTAAAATTCAATTTTACGTGACATTTTGAGATGGGTGTTGGACAATAAATTGCTAGATTGAAAGTATTTTTCCAAAGAAGAAAAGGTAGCCAGCAGGGCAGATACACATTGCAGAGCAATAATACTGCAATAAACTAAAGTACACTATCAATCTGCTGAATTAATGCTGGGAGGATGATCCATTGTATTTGCTGAAATAGAGACAGTTGTCACAAAAATGTACACCCTTATGAGTCTTGATAACTATGCCTGGGATAAATGCTAATGACAAGCTGTTCTTCAGATGCCCATGACAAAGTTGATATCTAACTTATTTCAGATGTGCCTGAAAAATATTTTACCATTGCCCTTTTCTTCTAATGGACTCTATCATTAATGGCCACTGCCATAAATATGGGCCTGAAAAAGAGGAAGGCTGAAGTTTCTTAGGATTCTTCCCCCACTGCCCCATCTTCCAATAGACCCCCAAATCTTGTTCTTCTGACAGCTAGGAAAGTTACTGCTCACATATATTATTAAAATAGGGGAATAATTTTGCAAGAATGGATTATGCAAAGGGTCCTCCTGAAATTTGCACTGATCTAATGCCTCTCTCGAATGTTTTGTTTTCCTCCAGCTACACAAGGAAGATAATAGTACCTCAGAGAAGCTACTACTTATAAATCTGCTAATTTACAGGAACAACAAAGCTCATGAAACCAATTGTTGTATGATGCTGTTTCATATTTGAGGTCTCTTTTGTGTAAAAAAAACTACATCTGAATTCTGGAAAAAGTCTTCCTGTGAGTGAGGCATTGGTATCATCTTTCTCTCTCATGGCTCCCTGTGTACTCAATAAGGACTAAATTCACTCCAGAGCCTTTTTTTTCTCAAAGTGACCTGTGTCTTCTGCAACACCTACTGTCAGAAAATGCAAAAGATACTTTCTCTAAGACCACAGAATCTTCATAATTTCAAAAGAATGGTTGGACAGACAAGCAGCCTGACACCATAACCTACATTCTCCTACGAAATTCAGATTTCTTATTCCCTCCAGGAAGGAAACACTTTAAATTCTTGTTTGTACTTGATCCGGGCAAGTCTTACCTCTTTAAAATTTAATTGTTAAAATGCTACTAAGGCCAAATAATAGCTATTACACATTTTGCTGGTATAGAAACTGTAGAAATGAGGGATTGAAAAAGCAAACAATTCCAGCAAATCACTTCTTACTAATGGCAACATAAATCTGCAGTTACCCAATTGACTTCAATGAATCTACTTTGCATTTATGCTGTTGTAGCCAAGCATGAAATTTATCCCAGTGATTTATTCCATTGATGACAGAGACCTAGGCTGTACTCAGTACTGCAACTAGAAAAATGTTGTATTCCTGGTAACTGGAGACAAAATTAATGTTTGAGGAGTGTTTGCAGAGCAAAATCTTTTTTAATGTTTCAGGTATTTCACTACTATGGAGAGCCAGGTGTATACAGCCATTATGACTTAAAGTGTACCTGTCTCAAATATGGACTAGTTTTTGGACTCAGCTGTATGATATAGATCTGTAAAGCTGATTTCTTCTCACATTTTATTGAAGGCTTCAACTTCATGGTGCAAAGTTCCTGTATCTATAATCAACTTCATACATCCTGTTGTGGGTTAGAACCTGGGGGTTTCCTACGGGGAAGAGAGTGGGTTTGTCCTTTAAAACTTTTTTTTGCTTTTCCTGAGAGAGAGCCAGGCGCCTCCCCCTGTCCCAGCGCCTTGCGAGGGCGCGCCAGGGCCATGCAGGGCTGCCCCTGCCCATTCCCCTGCAACCCTGTGGGAAGCAAAGTGCATGCAGGGCTTTCCCAGCCACACCGGAGTGGAACATCAGCGGCGTGAGTGGAACGGGGCTGGGAGCACCACCGCCGCCACTCGGGCTGCAGCTCCTGGCCCGTGCTGGGCTGCGGCCAGGGCTGGAGTGGCAGCAGGGCAGCACTGCCGCCCTGCCAGGCATGGTGGGAGTAGCACCGGCTGCCTGAGGCTGCGGCTGGGGGGGTTGCCCATGGGTGGCTTCACAGGGCCCCTCCAGGCCCCTGTGGCAGTGGCGGCCGTTGCCCTGGCAGGGCCAGTCCCCAGGCCAGTGCCACCGTGTGGAGTGGACACATGGCAGCAGGGCACGATTCTGCTGGCGGCCCCAGGCCCCCAGGTGCCCCATGGAACTGGCAGGGCAGTGGTCGCAGCCCCTCCTCCCAGCGAAGTGCAACCACAAGGCATTTTGGTGGGAACGCCGTCAGATTGCTCCATGATGAAGTCTCAGAAGGGGGCGGCTTCCAGCGCTGCCGTCCAATGGGGAGGCAACACGCACAGGAAGAGAACAGGTAGAAAACTCGAGAACTACCACCTTATAAACGGGCTGGGGATGGAAGTTCTTTCTTTTTTCGGATCCCTCAGTGCTGAGAGAGGCGCGGCTTCACTCTGTTCGGTCCCTTGCAACGCGGCATCACTGGAGCTCAGGCAGTGCCAGTAGGGAACCACCTGGAGGCGACACGAGTGTGATATCTCTCTCCCCTTGGGAACCCCGGGGTTCCTTTTCACTGCCCTTTTTTAACTAGCAGCTCCTGAGTAGGATCAGCGCCGTCCAGTGGGCAGCCTTCCTTCTTTCTCTTGCTCCACCAGCCCAGCAGCTGGCCTAGAGGAGCATAGAGTTCATTGTTTTCTCTTGTGTATTATTGCCAGATCATTCTTTGTGTAACCGGTTTTGGCGTATAGTGGGTTTCTACAGCTCATATAGCCCCTAGTTAACAAACTGTTTTGGTTGTTGTCTTTTCTATTGTCTTTTGTCTATTGCTCAGTATTACCCCCTAGTGTCCAAACCAGGACACACCAAAACAAAAGTTATAACCCAAGAAACAGAGTTGAAGAAGGAAATGGAATACATGCAAAACAAAAATCTGGTCACCTTACTGTCTAATTTAGAGCTACAAATACGTAAAACAGTTTTCTCTTAATGACATAGGTATTAGGGGTGTGAAGAAGATGGAGCCAGGCTCTTCTCAGGGGTATCCAGTGACATGAGGAGAGACAATAGGAAGCACAAATTTTAATACAGGATATTCCACTTAAACATAAGCGGAATGCTCTAACTATGGATGTTTAAGATTCAGCTACCCTTGATGTAAGACTTAAACAGAAGTCAGACCTTAAACCGAAATTTTCTGTACCTCATAGATCAACAGTTTGGGGATTGCTGTCAAAATACATCTGTCTTTAGGAAATTAACACTTGCTCATGTTCTGCTTCTACAGAAAAACTAAATGAACGTTCGCTGTTTGCCACCAGTGGATCATAGGCTTAAGATCATCTATATGGAACTGTCTTCACAAGAAATACATTTTAATTTACTGAGTGGTTTTTATTATCTAACACAAACAGAATTGATAAGAGTGTTGGACAATGTCTACTCTGAGTAAACTCAATGTTAGACAAAGATACCACGTCAGAATCCACGAAAGAACTAGAAAGAAAAAAATAGAACAGGACAAAATAAATTAGATGTTTTCCCCCACCACCAACTACAATCTCCACCCTTTTCAGTATTTTCACAATAGATGCTTGTAACATAAGAAATTTGCATACCCATCTGGAGAAAATATAAAATTCATTAACACCTTATCTTATAGATGAAAATTGCAAATTTAAAACCTTTCTTCTTGTGACAAACTGGAGTCTTCTTTTGTCAGTAGTGTGAATTGATATTTCCCATCTTTTACCTCCAGTATTTGGTGGGAAATGTACAATTTGCACTTCAAAGACTCACTCCAGATTAGTCCTGTGCTTTGCAGCTGTAAGAAAGTCTTGCAACTGTATCATTAAAATCAAGATATTTCAATGTATTTAAAGTGACAGACTTACAATTATTTAGTTCCATAGGATGTATTAGACTGCATATTGTTTAGAGAAGTATTTCAGCATATTTGGATCTCTGCTCTATTTATTAATCATATAAATTATATTCTGGGTGCCCTTAGCTGTACAGTCTCATGTGAGTGTGGAGTAGTTTACCAAACAATCTTAAAACACAAGGCAAAATTAAATCAGGCTCCATGGCCCAAAGCAATCCTCTCAAAATCATTCCTCCTGCCTTAGGCCATTATTTGATTGTACAATTGGCTTTTAAATCCACATGCTACCAGACTAAACCCTGAGAAATTTACTCATTCAGTATTCCTGATGGAGAATATCCAGCACAAAGATTTCATGTAAAAGGCCATCAGAGCACCCATTGTATCCTACAAACATCAGACATTATTCCTGCTATGCCTGTTTACAGAAGCAGCTCTGTAATCACATGAAGGCACTGAAAAGTTCATGCTTCTGATTCATATCATACATAGAGGATATTTCTTCACAAAAGGATTTGCAAAGTGAGCATGCCATAAAGCAGTATCATGGCAAGTAGCCGAGGTGGTAGGAGACAGCAGCTACAGGTGCACAGGGCTGAGGGAGCTGCTCATCCCCTGCTACATGGGTATATAATAAAAGTATAAAACTCAAGACACTGCTGTCTAAGAAGCAGACTGAACTAGTCTCTGTAAATTATCAAACCTTTGGGGACATTATTTTCAATAAGTCTGTGGCATTAAGCTCATAAAAAAAGTGTATCAAACATGGTAGATAAAACTGTGCCAGGAAGCATGACAGCAGTGCCATCCCTCCCCAGCCTCCTCAGCAGGGTCTGAAGGTCAGGGATGGTGGTTGGGGTCAGCCATAGCCCAGCTATTCCCAGGCTCCGCCGCAGGCCCTGGCCTGGCTGGGAGAGTGATCCCTGGAAAGGGTGGGATCAGACAGGGACAGAGACAGGACAAGGGACAGGCAGGGGCAAGGCTGATGGCAGCACCCAGGATGCTGAGGGCTGGACACAAATATTTCCCTCAAGTAAAACCAACTGATGTGTGGTGTTTTATTAGGCTTTTAAAATTTTGGTTCTCTGTTGTCCATGACAGCTTAACACCAACACCCTCTGCAAAACAGCACCCAATTAGCAGAGGCAGGGAGGAACTGCAGAACTCTTCCGTCAGTTCAGCAGGGCTAGTTTGAGTCCAGCCATCCTCTCTTCCAGGGTGGGAAAGGCCACAGGCATGATTTCCCATTAGCAGTACACATTAACTTCCTCCTTCTCAGAAGTTACATCAACTGCAGAAGAGAAGGGAAGATATCCATTAGTTACAAAGTAAAATGTAACAAGAAGTTAAATCCACTAATTTTGGGGGGAACTTTGTTTCAAGGCAATCGTCAGTGCTAACAGTATGTCCAGTCACATTATAAGGCTGGTCACTGCAAAATACGGAGAATCAAAGGAATCTTGGAAGGTAAAGGTCTTATTTTGCCATCAAGTCTGGCACAGTTCAGTCTAACTTTGAAATGCTGGTGGCACTTGTAAGAAAAAAAAAGAAAAAAGAAAAAAGCAGACATCTGAAAACTCTACTACTAAAATAGTGTCAGCTAAAACTGATTGTTAGGGATAAAATAAATGATACAGAGAATTCCTTAATAGCAAAAAGCTTTTTTTGCAAGGAACTCCACCCTCTATACTTTTGCATTCCCAATCACCAAATAGCAAGTGCTTCTCAAACCTTAACTCATTCATAACATTTCTGGGAGGTAGAGGAATATCATTATTTCTCATTTTACAGGTGGAGAGCTGAGGCAGAGGAAAGGGAACACTGACAGTGACCATCAGTTTGAATCTTCATTTCTGGATTCTTGGTCCGTTCTCCTAAATACTGGATATTACTTCCTACCATTAGCAATTCATTCCTTCACCCAGCCCCCTTATCGTGGGTAGTCCTAGATAGATGTATTAATAACATTACATCAAGAAAAGGTAGCGTGCCTTCACCTCCTTCCCCAGGGAACCAGAACTAAGATCTCCCCCTTTTCCTTAAAAGGACTAGAAGATAATTTAGTATTAATTCAATTATTAATTAACTCCTGAACTGCTTTCAGGAATTTCTGTACCTTAGTGTCCTAGCCTAGTGCAGAAAAACCTGTTAGGGTAATTATAACCCATCTGATGCGGCTCCCAAGGCAAAAAAAAAAACAACCTGCAATGACAAAGAGCAATAGGGTACCTCTAGAACAAGTTTTTAACTTAGTCTCCTCATGCTGCTAGCTAGAGCAACATGGGGACACAAGCATACAAGACCAGGAGGGTGAAAGTCTTTCCCAAGTGCTGGCAAATGGTGATATTCCAGGAATAAGCACTGTAGGCTTATGTAGGTTGGCAGAGGCCTCTTCTTTAACATGGGCTGACAGACAGAAGCCTATCCCTCACCCATATGCAACAGTTTTTTGTTTTGCTGGTAACTGCACCTCTGCAGACTCATTTTCTGGTATATAGGCATATTATTTATATACCTGATATTTCTAGGTATATAATTAGTTTCATGAAATAAAGTTATGCTTGGAAACTGTTGTATGAATGTAGGCAAAGGACCTGAAATCAGAATGGTTTCATGCTGTTACCAAATACACATAGCTCCCACATCCCTGTAAGACATCACAGGCTACGTGAAGATAATGGGAGATAGCACTTAGGCACCGTGATACTAGTGCTGTAAACCACACCAGCTCCTTTGCAAGGGAGACAGAAAACACAGTACCTTTCCTCTTGAAGAGACAACATCTGGCCTGGGATTTGACTTAGTCAAATCAGTGAACAGGTACATGAATTCACGAGAAGAGGCAAATAGCTCACAGCTTATTACATCTCAATACATGTACAGCAAATTTTGGTTATTGAACACCTCTAGTGTTCTTGCCTCTTTTTCCTGCAGTCATCCCTACCCCATAATACAACAACTCTAGCAAGAATAGGCATCTCAGCACCTCTAAATCATTTTTTTTGGCTGATGACGGGTGTCATCACAAGATTCAACAGAGATTTGTTCTGCAGGATTTGCCACAAAACTGTTCTGGCGAGCAGCCTGAGGAAATGCTACAAACTCAAGTTTCTGTGGCTATGTCTTAAGCCATCAGTATCAGTGGAAACTTGGCACCAGCAGTAAGGAGAATCAGAATATGTCCCAAAATGAAAATGCTGCTTTTTTTTACACACACAGAATTAACAAGGTTGGAAAAGACCATAGAGATCATCAAGTCCAACCTATTACCTAACATATCAACCTACTCAACATCATCCCATTATCTAAACCATATCACTAAGTACGCCATCCAACCTGTCTTTAAACACATCCAGGGACAGTGACTCCACCACATCCCTGGGCAGCCCATTCCAATGGGAAATCACTCTGTCTGTGAAAAAGTTTTTCCTAATATCCGGCCTAAACATCCCCTGATGCAGCCTAAGACTATGTCCTCTCATTCTGTCACTGGGAGCCTGAGAGAAGAGACCGACCCCTGCCTGGCTACAATCTCCCTTAAGGTAGTTGTAGAAAGCAATAAGGTCTTCCATAAGCCTCCTCTTCTCCAAGCTAAAATACCCCAGCTCCCTCAGTTGTTCCCCACACGGCTTGTACTCCAGCCCCTTCACCATCCTCATTGTTCCTGACTTCCCTTAAATGAGCCTGAATTCTTTCCTCTTCCAGACATATATTACTTCATTACAAATACATGACCATTTTTCCTCTATAGAAGAAAATAATACAAGAAGATTACATAAAGGAAGCATTGCTTACTTTCTCACTGCCTTTCCCTGCATCATTTTTTATTGAATAGTATTCTTCAGAGACATATATATTCATATCCATAGTGTACCTGCATGGATCGTATTTCTTCTACACATATTTCTCCTACACTCACAAATTCTGAACTCTTTTTCAGCTCTACCTATTCTCATCTGTAGGTTAAAATATTTTATGTTTTAGAAGCCTGTCTTTATACTCGATAAAGCAAAAGCATATAAATTGAATGAATTAACCACATTACTTCTGATGTAAACTTCTTTAGTTAAAATGTTCATGTTCATAAACCTATATTGCTTCTGAATCCCTGATACGAGTGGATGTAATCAGAGCTCAGCATTGCTGCATTGAGAATTTTAACACTTCAAAAAAGCCCTGATTATAATTATCAGTCTCTTGGAGTTTGTTCTATATTTTCTGATCTTTTTGTTTTAACATTCTTTATGGCTCTGCTAAGATAAAAAGAATGCCTACATGAAAGAAAAAACACCATGTTTTCTGCTGTCTTCCTCTTTCAGAAACTAAAACTCCTCCAACATATTACAGATAATTGAATAATGAAAATTATGTGTTCATTTTAACTGAAAAAAGAAAACTCTTGCAGAGTAATTCAGTCTGGGGAGTCTGAAAGATAAGAGGAGCTGTTATGCAAGATTCAGATAAGGTCCTTCCCAGTGCTTTGCAATCAGATAAAATTCCTACTTGTTTGACAGAAGTTTGAAAGAGGATAGACTACTTTGACACTGAAATTTTTCACATATGAAAAGCATGGACATGAGAATGGAGGCTACATACTTATTGAGTAAAGCACCTAATTAGGAATCCAACAGGAAACAATAAAATTCAGGGAGGAGTAGATCTACTGTCATCTCTACTAGCTGTAATTCTCTGGGTTTGAAAAATGTTGTGAGACTATAACTTATATATAAGCAGATTACTTTAATAGATAATGCAACTGATCATTGGTATCTGCACAATGAAGTGAAAACAGAAAAATTCCAAGATCATAGCTGAATTATCATGTTTCCTTATATATTTTGACAGTTTTCCTGCTGAAAAAGTGTTTATAGTAAACAAATATTTATACAATCATTATTATACTAGCTTCAATAAGAACTGCTACAGAACTGGGTTTTTAAAATGGAATTTACTGATGGTAAATTTTTTTATTTGATTCAGAAAATGCCAAAATGCCATAGTAGACTGAAAACATAATCTTGTTTCCTTTCTAGGTTTATGTTCTTTTCCTATTATTACATGACATCTGAGTAGCAATAACTCCTACTGACATATCATAACAACTGAAGTGTTCCTTTAGTCATATTCTCTTTCTAAAACCAACACAAACAATTGAATGTCATTTTCAGATCCAAAGACAGAAAGATTTATTGTATTCTTAGGAAGTATGCCTCCTGTGTCTGCTGTAATGAAAATGGTGCAACAGGCACACACTCAGGCACCTTGGTATTAACTCACTGAAATCCTGCTATTTGCCATCTAGCTGCAATGATTTCAAAAAAAGCCTAATATACAGACTAAAGGTGTGCTTTAAAACACAATTCTTTCTTGTAGTAAAAGCAGGCCTTTCTTATACTCCTGTTTTATTTAATCACTCCCAGGTTATCTCATGCAACTGTTGAAGTCAGTGTAATGAGACATATTTCTGTAATTTGTCAGATATAAATATCTCAGAGATGTTTTTGACCTTATTTTACCATGCAGGTTTTAGCATTGATGAGTTCACTCTTTTAACAGCATGCTGGCAGAAATTAGAAAACAATAAATCACAATGGGAAAAGGGGAAAGAAAAAGAAGTGGAGACAGGATGTTTCAAATCAGCTTCTCAATTTAAGACAAACATCTGGACACCAGAAAGCTTAAGTGCTGTAGAGATTGATCTGCAGAAAGCCTGACTCGACTGGTAAGATGGCAGACTGCTCCAACCATGGCAACAATTTGCAAAATCCTTGGAGGCTTGCAGAGCATTCAGCAGCTAGGTTTGGGACAAGTAACTGGAGCCACAGGAGCCAGGGGCTCAATAGAGCTAGAATGAATGACTGTGTATGAGAGTATGCTGTGAACTGTATCTGAGACTTAAGCTGGCTATATTTCTTGCTATTGTTTTCAAGCTAGTCTTTTCCACCATTCAATTCAGCCATGTAGTGAAAACATAGTTTGAGCATCACTTAGACAGCAGTTTTGGCTCCTTTAATTTTTAATTACTCAAAAAAATTAGGTGAGACAAGACCCAAACTAAGCAGATTGATACAAGCATAAGACTACTTCTTGAGAAAAGATTTTGTAATCCTACATGCTTCTAAATAGCACACATCCATAAATCTTCAAAACACTCAGGATGTTATACTTCACAACATAAGCATACAAAGTAGGTAATTACTGACTTACTCACTCTTCTTGCCAGTCTGCAATTTTCATTTCACTTTTCCAAAAACCTAGGCAGGAAAATATGGAATAAGAATGACAAAGAAAACAAACTCAAAGTGCCACCCTTAACAGGTTTAATGATACTTTCTGAGATGACTGCAGTGTCAAAGCATATTGAAATAAATTCATGAAGAGCTGCAGAATAGGCACATAGTAGATACCCAAATCCCTAAACTTTGCAATGTACAAGCATATAATTAGAAGAGTGCTACATAATAAACACCAAGTAAGCCAGAATAATCACAGGTGGAATAACAAAGTGAATACTAAAGCAGGAACACCAAAGCTGTCTGCACCCTGAAAAATACCATGAATTCAAAACAGTCTGTGCATAACTGAATACCTGAAAAGACAAACTGGACAGAGAGGAGTAAAGGATGCCATGAGAACAAAATTCTTCTTATAAAATTCCCCAACTGGAATAAAATTAATATATGGGCACTACATGAGAAATTGTTTCACAAAAGACACTATAGAGAAAAAAAAAAACAGAAAAGAAAATAGACTAAGAGCACCTACAATCAATTGTTTAAAATAAGAAGTTTAGGTCTGCTCATAGCCAAGTTTTAACCCAAATACTTTAACATTAACCTGATACATTAACAAGAAAAGTAGCTTTTAATTTGCCTATGGAGATTTACTGAAAGTCTTCTTCCAGTGACTCACCTGATTATAGGCATCCAAAATATGGAGAGCAACAGCCTGCATCAGTAATTTACAACATCCTTTTTCTAACCATTATGAATTCATGTCCTCATTCCTCTTTACCAAAATGTTAAGTTCCTAATTACAATACCTAAAACAATTACAAATATAGAAGTGCCTTATTTTTCCAAATATGGAGTGTTCTTTTTCCCTTTGCACATCAAATAAAGGTATCATTCTCATAAAGACTTAAATCTAATTTCACAAGGAATTACATCAGTAGTAAAATTCACATCAACTAGTACCCAGCATCAATGTTGCAACTGACACACAACCTTTGGGTGCCTGGGAATGCAGGTAGCCAATGACCTAGCAAATTCCTCCCTTGGAGCTCTGCAAAGTATTGGCATCAGCAGTAACAAGAAAGAAGAAAATAAGGTAAAAGGGAAGATGGACAAGATGCAAAGGCCATAGTTTAATTAGGCTGCAGCATCAATAAATCTGGGATCATTTCTCAGCAGTAAATTGTGCCACTTATGATTGCCCCTATCTGGGAGGGTGCTTCTCACCTTGTTGACACGGTGGCAATTTTTCAGTCCCTTTTTGGCTGAAAATCAAAGGAGAGCTGATTTGTCACCCTGTGGCCTCACAGCAATTTGATGCCCTTCAGCTTCCTCCTGACAGCCCATTTCCAACCTGGCCTGTAAAATAACCAAGGCCTTTGGTTCTTCTTCTACTGCGCATACAGGTGGAGAAAAATCAAAGCAAAAAAATCCAAGGAAACTTGACCAATCTAGTCTCATAAGAAGAGCAAATGCCGCCCTTGCTTGCATTCAACCTCCTGCAGAGCACAGCAGTCCTCAGTGTAAATTGTTAAACACACAAAAAGCAAGGTGGGAGCTGGGCTGTTCTGCCATGTCTGAAGTGAAACACAAGAGGAAAGAGCCTCAAGTTACACCAGGGGTTATTCTCATTAGGTATATTTAAAAAAAAAAAATCACTGGAAGTGGTTTGACATTGGAATAAGTTGTCCAGAGAGAGGTGTCTGGATGTGGCACTGGATATGGTTTAGGGGTGGTTCTGGGTTGATGATTGGACTAGATGATCTTGAAGTTCTTTTCAAACCATGATGATTCTGTGATAAACCAAAAGGCTTCCACATAAGGAGGTGCTGTTAGAAGATACTGCACGTTGGGCAGTTGAAGAACTCACCTGGCAATCAAGGTATTTTTTGATTCTTTATGTCAGTGTTTCCTCTGAATACTCCTAAACATTTACCTGTCTATATTGTTTAAAGCTAAGTGATGAATTAAATGTTAGACTTCTGTATTTTTTGACATTATTTCCATAAAATGAGAAGCCATAAGAGAAAATAAAACACTACACTCAACGATATCGATCAGTATGAACAATATATGACTCAATTTGAATTACTTCTATAATCCAGTATTCTCATCTTCTTAGTGAGAATAAATTAATTATAACATTAGGAGTGTCGTGGTTCGGAGAATGGAAATCGTTTCTCCCCTTCCCGGCTCAGTCGCGTGTGGAGCCCGCGGGTTGGAGCGGGGTTCGCCCCCGGTGCAGCCTGGTGGGCGCGCTCCGGCAGGTGGTGTCCGGTGGGTTCTCGCTGGACCATGGGGAGCCGGGGGAGGGGGC
>VYZS01026230.1:22033-32036 GCA_013400695.1 Neodrepanis coruscans
GCTTCCTTTCTCTTGGAATTGCACTCTTGTGGATTTTCGGGGAGGCGGATTTTCCTTTCCTCACAGAGGAGGGTTGTTTCTTCCCTTTCGTTTTTTTTTTCTCTCTCTTTTTTCCTTTTGTGGTTTTCCTTTCCCCTGGGGAGGAAGGTGGTCTGGTGGTTATCTGCAGCTATTCCCCGGGGTCCGAAGACCACATCTCTTCCTCCATCAGCACTAAATCCCTCCTTGGGCTAACAAGAAGGGGAGGGAGGGGGTTGCGCACGGTTTTCTAAGTTTCTTGAGCTTTTCCTTCAGTCGAAGCCGGGCAGAAGCTCGTGCTGCTAAAGGGGGTCCACAGACTGGCCCACGTGCATCTTCTAACTACCCCAGAGTCTCTTGGGGGCCCAGAGAGAGACAAGCACTATCTCCAGAGCGCCCCTCATCCCAAAAACGGGCCATGGGAAACTTAGTTTGTTTGTCTGTTTGCACTTTATTTGTCGGGGTTTTTGTGTGTTGGCGAAATAAACTGTAATATTTGTGTGTTTTCTTCATTTTGGGGTATGTTTGTGACTTCTCTCAGAATGTCTTGTCCAAAATCGCTAAATTTGTGGTAGAACCACAACAAGGAGCCATTGTACAAAGGTTAAAACCAGGCATACATGCATTCAATCTACAGAAAACGAAAAAGTTTAGGTTAATGAAATGTCTGAGGAAAAGAGTCTTATTAATTAGTAGCTTCACAGCATTCTTCACAGCTATATTTTAGAGATGCCAAACTACAATATATTAATGCTGTAGGCAAGAACTGCATCTCCTTCTTGAAAATAATTTCAAGCTTATTTTATTCAATTTTGGATCTTTTTTCTAGTGATTTGTGTGCCCAAAAGCACTATCTCTTCTTCAAAGTTTTGCACACAACAGAAACCAAGTGCAATGTTTATGGCCTTGTAGATAACAGGAAAAAAATACTGAAATAGTTCTAGATATATTTATTTTTAAAAATAGGTAGCATTCTCAAAGTGTCATTAACATTGTACCTGATGTAGATAAAATTTTATAGATTTTTTGTTCTTCATTTGCTTCATTTGATGTTGATATAATCAGTTTGTGTTTTTCTTGGGGTTTTTTTTTCATTGCTTTTGGGGGTTTTTTTGAGGGTTTCTTTTGGAGAGTCGGCAGAGAGGAGACTGATCCTAGCTCATTGCAATCAGCAGAATCTTTCCACTGACTCTGCTGAATGCTTCAAGACTTAGTAAACAAAAATTAAGTACAGTGCTTTGCAACCCAACAAAATTGGAGCTTTCTGCAGAGCATGAAGAGAAAGCATGGAGTGAGGAGTGTTGGTACTGGCTATGACACTGCTCCAGTCCTTTAATTACAAACTAAAATTCATTTAGGAGCAGATATTCCAATGCTTCATTTCTTTCTCTTCAGCCTTTACACTTTGTAGAGTGTCAATAAGGTTATGTTCACTGGGATTGTTTTTTGTGTGATGGACACTTCTATTTTATTCTGTCACTGAGAATCACCTTTAAGAAACAAGCAGTAAACTTGCATTTGTGGTCCTGTGGGTTGTTTTTTGTCGGGAGGAAAAGTCTGCTGCTGGGTGGAGGTGCAGGAATGGGTGAGCTGCCGGACTCACAGGCAGTTCCAGTGATGGGGACTTCTTGTTCTTGTGCTTGAGTGGGCAGAGGAAGGAGGAGCTGACTGCTGAGCCAGCTTTGGGTGGCATGGCTCCTAATAAAAATTGTACTAGAGTGGAGAGCTGCACTTTCTCACCTGACAGACAGCTCAGGATCCAGCTCTGACTTTAAAACCATATTATCTGGGCTGGAATGAACCTCATCTGTCTCAACCTGGGATGAACTATAACTCTGAACAAAGTCCCCTCAGTGGATAGATCTGTTTTTAGCAATTCAGCATTCTTTCGCCAGTAAGACTGTTCCCAAACACCTCCCTCCTTTACCCTCAGCACATCCCAGAGCTTGTTTTTGTCATTATTTTGACTGTCCCTCCTTCTGAAAGACTTTCTACTGTTTTCCTTTTTTGTTTCTCTTTGCAGAGTAAGGTTTTGGTAGTGGGAAGGCTACAGAGGTGGCTTCTGTGAGAAGCTGCCAGAAGTTTCCTCCATGTCCAGCACAGCCAATGTCAGCTCACTCAGAGATGGACCCACCACTGGCAAAAGCCAAGCCCTTCAATAACAGTGGGAGAGCTATGGGATAACATGATTTAAGAAGGTAAGGTGTGGGAAGAAGACACCCTGAACAATTGCAACTGGGGACAGGAGCAAGAATATGTGAGAGAAACATCCCTGCAGACACCCAGATGAGTGAAGGAGTGGGATGAGGTACGTCAGGCATCTGAACAGAGATTCCCCTGCAGCTCATGTTGCAGGCCAGCTGTGCCCCTGCAGCACATGAAGGTCCATGATGGAGCAGAGATCCACCTGCAGCCTATGGAGCACTCCACACCAGAGCAGATGGATGGATGAAAGAAAGCTGTGACCCTGTAAGAAGCCCACACTGGAGCAGACCCCTGGCAGGACCAGTGGCCACATGGACATGATAGAGCAGGTTTGCTGAAAGGACTTGTTACCCTGTGGGGGACCTACTCTAGAGCAGTTTGTGAAGAACTGCAGCCTGTGGGAAAGACTCATATTGGAGAACTAGGACTGTCTCCCATGGGAGAGAAACCACACTAGATCAGGGCAAGTATGAGTTCTCCCCATGTGGAGGAAGCAGTGGCAGAGACAAAGTGTAATGAACTGACCACAGCCTTCATTTCCCTTCTCCCTGTGCTGTTGCATGGGAGGAGCTAGAGAATTTGCTGAATGAAGTTAAGCCTGGAAAGAAGGGATAGGAGAAGAGGTTGTAAGATTTCTCACGTACTCTGATTTGATTGGCAATATATTCAACTAATTTCCAAAAGTCAAGACTGTTTTGCCTGTGACAGTATCTGGTGAGTGATCTCACCGTGCCCATATCTCAACCTTTCATTGTATTTTCTCTCCCCTGTCNCAGTATCTGGTGAGTAATCTCACCGTGCCCATCTCTCAACCTTTCATTGTATTTTCTCTCCCCTGTCCAGCTGAGGGTGGGAGTGACAGAGGAGCTTTGGTGGGCACTTGGCTTCCAGCCAGGGTCAACCCACCACATGTGCATATACATAGACAAGTATAAAAGTCTGCTACTTTCAACAAGGCTCAGAAGGAAACAGCTTGAGAGACAGGCAGAGTCATACTGTTTCTGGAAAATTTCCAATTGATATGGGTCTCTTCAACAGTGTGGACCTACCAGGATCCCATGTGTTTTGCTAGTCAAAACATTGGGAAATAGCCAAAATTTAGCTAACTTAAAATATGATATGCATTATATATATACATGGCAACACCTTCAAACCAGTTTCTGACACCTTTTTACAGCCCTCTGTTCCTTTAAGGAAAATCAGCTGGAAATCAAATGCTTTAAAGTGAAAGAATTGTTTTGAACAGGAAAAAAAGCTAAAGCCCCATCTGCTCTGCATCCAGTGACTATGTCGTGCTATATTTTGTAGTAATAGAAGTATGTCTTGGCATCCAATACATGACAATGCATGCACGTCCTGTTGAGCAGTGTGCCATGCTGTTAATTAATTCTCTGCCTTCCCCTTAGAATTGCCTGAAGCCTGGAACCACAGACTAAGAGCATCTATGAGCATGGAGTAAAATGGATGGGAGGGAGAAGATCAGTAGTGACTTTAGACACTCTTTGCTCCATCCTCATGCTGTGTATTTGTTTCTTAATTGGAACAATAGCATAATATGCATATTACATACAAACTAAATATGATGTTTTTGAATGCTCAAATAATCTCTAATCTCTGAGTAAAATATTCTTAATTGCTTGAGACTGCTATTAGGCTTCTGTTAAAGTCCTTACTTAATTGTGATCTCAACCAACTACTTAAATCACACGTTGTTTAAGTGCTTTTCTGAATGAAGGAATAAAAACTTCATTAACTGAAGTTGAGTTCTCACTCAGCCCAGTGCCTAGACCCAAACTCCCATTCTAGATAGTTGGCCTCCCCTGGTCTTGCCTTTGGAGTTGCTGCCCTACTAAGGGCTGATTTACTCGCAAAGAAATACAGCCACAAGCTACTCCTTCCACTCAGGAATCAGAAATTAAAACAAACACATCTCCATAATCTCTTTATCTGTTCACAAATAATTTTCATTCAAATTTTAACATTTCTCTTTCTCCACTGCAATGATAAATTCAATTGAATAGTTACAGACTTGTTTAGCTAGAGTCTACTGACTGCAATGAGTTCTGTAGGAAATCAGTGTAGTCTGGCATATGATAGACATATATTTGTCATTATTTATGACATAANACATGGACATGATAGAGCAGGTTTGCTGAAAGGACTTGTTACCCTGTGGGGGACCTACTCTAGAGCAGTTTGTGAAGAACTGCAGCCTGTGGGAAAGACTCATATTGGAGAACTAGGACTGTCTCCCATGGGAGAGAAACCACACTAGATCAGGGCAAGTATGAGTTCTCCCCATGTGGAGGAAGCAGTGGCAGAGACAAAGTGTAATGAACTGACCACAGCCTTCATTTCCCTTCTCCCTGTGCTGTTGCATGGGGGAGCTAGAGAATTTGCTGAATGAAGTTAAGCCTGGAAAGAAGGGATAGGAGAAGAGGTTGTAAGATTTCTCACGTACTCTGATTTGATTGGCAATATATTCAACTAATTTCCAAAAGTCAAGACTGTTTTGCCTGTGACAGTATCTGGTGAGTGATCTCACCGTGCCCATATCTCAACCTTTCATTGTATTTTCTCTCCCCTGTCCAGCTGAGGGTGGGAGTGACAGAGGAGCTTTGGTGGGCACTTGGCTTCCAGCCAGGGTCAACCCACCACATGTGCATATACATAGACAAGTATAAAAGTCTGCTACTTTCAACAAGGCTCAGAAGGAAACAGCTTGAGAGACAGGCAGAGTCATACTGTTTCTGGAAAATTTCCAATTGATATGGGTCTCTTCAACAGTGTGGACCTACCAGGATCCCATGTGTTTTGCTAGTCAAAACATTGGGAAATAGCCAAAATTTAGCTAACTTAAAATATGATATGCATTATATATATACATGGCAACACCTTCAAACCAGTTTCTGACACCTTTTTACAGCCCTCTGTTCCTTTAAGGAAAATCAGCTGGAAATCAAATGCTTTAAAGTGAAAGAATTGTTTTGAACAGGAAAAAAAGCTAAAGCCCCATCTGCTCTGCATCCAGTGAATATGTCGTGCTATATTTTGTAGTAATAGAAGTATGTCTTGGCATCCAATACATGACAATGCATGCACGTCCTGTTGAGCAGTGTGCCATGCTGTTAATTAATTCTCTGCCTTCCCCTTAGAATTGCCTGAAGCCTGGAACCACAGACTAAGAGCATCTATGAGCATGGAGTAAAATGGATGGGAGGGAGAAGATCAGTAGTGACTTTAGACACTCTTTGCTCCATCCTCATGCTGTGTATTTGTTTCTTAATTGGAACAATAGCATAATATGCATATTACATACAAACTAAATATGATGTTTTTGAATGCTCAAATAATCTCTAATCTCTGAGTAAAATATTCTTAATTGCTTGAGACTGCTATTAGGCTTCTGTTAAAGTCCTTACTTAATTGTGATCTCAACCAACTACTTAAATCACACGTTGTTTAAGTGCTTTTCTGAATGAAGGAATAAAAACTTCATTAACTGAAGTTGAGTTCTCACTCAGCCCAGTGCCTAGACCCAAACTCCCATTCTAGATAGTTGGCCTCCCCTGGTCTTGCCTTTGGAGTTGCTGCCCTACTAAGGGCTGATTTACTCGCAAAGAAATACAGCCACAAGCTACTCCTTCCACTCAGGAATCAGAAATTAAAACAAACACATCTCCATAATCTCTTTATCTGTTCACAAATAATTTTCATTCAAATTTTAACATTTCTCTTTCTCCACTGCAATGATAAATTCAATTGAATAGTTACAGACTTGTTTAGCTAGAGTCTACTGACTGCAATGAGTTCTGTAGGAAATCAGTGTAGTCTGGCATATGATAGACATATATTTGTCATTATTTATGACATAAATTTCACTATTTGAAACAGTCTTCATGACTAATATTGTATTTGAATAAATACTGAGGCAGATTGATATGATTAAGAATACATTAATAAAGCCTCATTCAGTTAATGTTCTGGTTCTTTGTTCATTCTTAATCTAAAAATTGGTTTATCTCTGCAATATTTAAACAAGCATTTTTTGCCCTTAATACTCAAAGTATTCAAAGTTCATTTCTCTTTAACTACAAATAAAAAGGATGATTACATTTCTCTTTGTTGATTTATCTTACATTAATTTCTAACTCTATTGTCTGAATATAACAGGAAAAAAAAATACTACTACAAAGCCAGGCCTCTGTCCTTTGAAGATAGCACAAAAGAGAAGCATTCTTGTTGAGATCAGGTTTTGTGCATGTTCCAGTTTCCTTAACATGGTTAACCCCGCACTGGCATGCTTAACTACAGTGAAAGGAATAACTTAAAATGTTTCCTGTATTTTTGTTGGTTTCTAGTTTATGTGAAAAGGCTGCCCTCTTCTGACAACTTTTTAATTTTTTCTAAAGTCTTAACACATTTTTCCAATCTCCATTTATAGTTTATCTCTTGTTTCTCTGTATATTTTATGAGTAGGACCATTATTCCTTTTCCTTACACTCATATTCCAACTGACACAAGAAACATAGAAATAAGAAGACTAATACAATCTGCAATTAATGTGTAAACTGCACACAGTTGCTAAACATGACAAAAATCACCACCTCTCCATATTCAAATGGTGAAGCGGGAAGCAAGCAGATGTCTGGTATTCAGAGCTATGGTAGGAATATTAACTGCCAGAGATTCACACTCCCACCTTTTAAACAGGTGTCATCTTCCAATTTTAGATAGAATCAGGACTTACTAAATCCTAATTGGCATTGTAGAGTGGTCTCAGAGCATGCAGAGTGGGTGGTTTTCAAATGAAATCAAATAGAAAGATGCCTTCCAGGAGCACAGCTAATGCACTCTGATCAGTACTGGGGAGTCAGGCACTGGGACCAGAACAGTGGATCTTGCTAAAGCTAGAGCATGTGGTGAGTAACTGAGTCTCACATCAATGGCTAAGGCTACCAATCCTTTCCTCTTGAGCCAAGTTACTTCATGGCCACAACCTCTGTTTCCAGCTGCACTGAAGCCACAGCAGTTCAAGGACTTAAGAGCTGAGTTTATCTAAGAGCTACTACATATTTTTTTAGGTCATAAAGCTCTTAATCAGTATTTCTCTCCTACGATCCTACACTACAAAGAAGGACGCAAGGGCTGAAACTAAAACTGAATTTTGATGCCGCAGTACAGAGCCTCCTTGGTAGCTGCAGTAAATCCAGAGTTCTGTGGCACCAGGCTCACAGGCTGCTTCTTACCCTGTGAGAAAACACAGACAGTTCATTGGAATTGAGACTAAGTGAACACAGACCTTTAAGAGTTAGCCCTTTTTACATATTGACCCTTTAATATTAAAAATATTTTAACAGCCCCTGAGGTAAGCCTGTCACCCAGGAGTCTCTCTCCCACTGAGCACTCCTGTTGTTGGGATAACCTGTGCTTTCTCTACCCCAGTAAGTCTTGGTCCTGTTCTGGATAAACTCAGAAGAAACCTTGGAACTTTCTGTGTGAAAAAACAGAGAAAAACACAGAAAAAGTTGAGGTACCCCCTGAGTTCTGTCATTGGCAGCTATTACATGCAGAATGAGACTCTAGACTTACCCTAAATCCCTACTACCTCTTTAGGTTCCTATGTCTGAATCCTTCCTTTTTCACTCACACCAGCTGCACTGTATCGGCCCATCACTTTCCATCCAGACATTAATGCCTCATGATTATTAATTACCCTGAAATGCTCCTTTAGAAGTAACCTGTCACTTTATTTACAAAATTTGCATAAAAAGAGTGGATGTTTTTACAGTTCTCTTTTCTTCCTAAAAAGATATTTGACCTCCTTTCAGCATGTCCTTATTAAACTACTTTCCACTTAGTTGCATATAAACTTAGCCATTAATTCCACCACCATATATCTGCACTTCATCTTATACAAATAAATGATTCCAATGTGAAATCAATCCTTCTCTGAGGCAGAGATCGTAAACCACAGCCTTAACTGTATATAGCATCACTGAAATCAATAAAGGAATCCCAAATTAAACTCGCAAATGGACTTGCCCTACATATCTTCAATCTAGACCATTTCAACCTATTGTGAATTAAGAGAGTGATGTAGCAAACATCTCCTGTATTATATATATTGTCTGTCATCTAAGTAAGGTCCTGCTTACTACTAACTACAAGTTATTAGTGACTCCTAGTGTTTTATTGGTTTTCTGACATATTCTCACTGTCATGTCATTCAAAACAGTATTGTTAAAAGGAAAGATGAATTTACCAAATACTAATCAGGTCTAACATAAACACAAGGAAAATAAGTTTGTGTGAGTTTCATAAACCTGTCACATAACAATTTAATCTCTCTGTGACAAAACACTAATTATAAATACTGCATTAAATCTTCTAAGCTTGTTGCATTTGATGGAAATTTGGAGTTCATTAGTATAAGTACATACTAATGAGATCCCTTTGGTATTACTATAATATAATGGTTAATTATAGAGCCTACATTTACTCATGGGATATATCTTTTTTCACATGTACAGGTATTGTTCCTTACTGTTTAACAAACTAAATACAAGCAAATTTTTGAAATAAAGTTAACAAAATTTATCATCACAAATTGAAAAGTATTTCCTGACTGGACAATATTTCATTTTACAGGTGAGAAAACCAAATTTCAATGGCATCACCAGGCCACCTAGCAGGCCAGGGTTTATTACCAAATGCTGAACCATGAAAAAATCAGAGCATTTAGGACAATTGTATAAAGCAAATATTTAATTTCAAGTCAAATTAGTCTGAAATTACCTGTTTCTCCATTTAAGACTTTCTCAAACAAAATTGATTTGGGAATTTCAGCCCATCCTGATTTTCCCCAATTACACCACATGTAGTAGTCAAGACACCTTTTTGCAGTAAAATGAAAAATGATAGTGAGTGTTATATACTCTGACAACAAGTGCACAGGAGAACTGCACTGGGTCCAGACTCTCCTCAGCTCTGATGCAGAAGTGGATCCACTGAAATACGATCACTACTGGCTTCAGAACAGGGAACTCCCTGGAAGATTTTAATTTTCTGCCTGGCTATGGCATCTTCTACTGAGTTTGAGGGAGCTGACAAAATTAGTACAGTGAGCCATAAAAAGCACTGCATTTCTGAGCAATTACAGCCCATTTTGTTGGTTCTGGGAGACACAAGGCTACAGTCCAAGGGCTTAGACACTTGAGAAGTGCAATTATGTGTTGGAAATGCACTGCTTGGAACACTCCCTCTTACAAAATGGAAATTACCAACTAAAATTAGAAATTAGAGAAAGAAAGTTTCTTTCTGTCTCGCATTGTTTATTGGAACCTCATCAATCCCTCTGCTTCTTTCCTTTTTACCCAAAGCTTAAAAAAATCCAGGCAAAAAATCACTATTCTTGTTCTTCCTCCTTCATGGGGATGTTTAAAATGTGGGAAAATATTATAATTTCCTTTATACCACATCACTGAGCAATACTTGATCATGTCTGTATGCGTCTCTCTATCTTTTCAACAGCACCTCACCTCACATTTAACTCCTGCATTTGTAACAGAAAAATCCCAGGAAGGTATCTCAGTCCTCCTTTCGGCACATTTTTGTGCTCTTATGCTCAACTCAGTCTATCCTGGCTGCTTGTGTAGGCACCATTTTGCAGTATGTTTACATATAGATGAAAGATGCAGAAAGTGAATATTCTAGTGTATATGAATTACAACTATTGCCTAAAAGCAAATATTAGTGCAAATTTTCCTTTCCACGGGCT
>VYZS01026232.1:0-11105 GCA_013400695.1 Neodrepanis coruscans
CACTGCCACCGTGCAGCCGCCACGTGCGCCGCCGCTGCGCGGCCGCCACGCGCCAGCACCCATGGCCTTGCCGTGCCCCAAGGACGGCCACACCGCCCCGCGCGAACACAGTGGGGGGAGGGGGCCACTGAACCCACACCGCAGGCAGGGAACACGGCCATGCTGGGGACCAGCCCCGTCCCCACCCGTCATGGCCCGGGGGAACAAGGCGGCCCAGCCTCCCCCCTGCCAGGGCCCCGGGAACGGGCGGCTCTGCTCCCGCTCGCCCGGGGAAAGAAAAAAGAAAAAAAAAAAAAAGACCAGTTTTAGTTTCACCCCACGACAATTAGTCTGTTCAAACATGTGAAAAATTGGGACTGAAGCCCAAATTGGTCTCCATATTCACTAACTTGAAACAGGAGACCAACAGTGCCCTGTGTTATTTGTCATGACATGTACAGTAAGAAGTATAGCATGTTATTCTCCACATGTAGACACAGAGCTCTTTTTCTGTTTGCGCTGAACACTTGGACTGGATAAGGTGTTCATATGTCAGTTGTGAGGCTAAATTATTTGCTGCAGAGACCAAGCTTAAGTCTATGCTAGAACCGGGTTTATTACTACCAATGTAATGGTGAAGAGCCACAATAACATGACAGGTATTTTCTTACTGAAGCTGCACAATTGTTGAGTTGCTTTCCAGATTAACGGAATGGAACAATATTAGTGTCTTGTTCAAAGCTTACTTTTATTTTCCTGTTATTACTAAAAAACATAATTATTTTTTTAAAAGAATTCTTCCATCCTTATCATCCAGATGTGGAAAGCTGTCCTCTTGTGTTTAAAGATCCAAATCCATCTGAATACAAGTATGCAAAAATGGTGAAAGACCTACCTTATTGTGGGTTTTCTCTCTGTTTTTCTGTTATTTTGTGTATATATATTCAGTTATTCTGTGTATATATGTTCTAGTCTGTGTTCTTTGTGGAATTGATTTCTCAGCCCTTAGAATAAGTATGACTTCCTCACGAGTAATTTCCCTGAGTTGCAAAAAATGCTGTATACCACCTTTTAAATTAATCTTTTTAAGCAATATATACCTCTTGATCTGTTCCACTAATTTGTAATATATCAGTGAATGTTTGCTGAGGTTCATTACAAAAACAGTAGTGCCATTGTAGCCCACCACAACAAAAAAATGATTGAATAAATTCAGTTGTGCTAGAGACCTATGACATGACTTGGCTTTAGGATGTTAAGTTCTGAAGCAAGCTTCAAATAAAACACACTACACTTTATTGCACTGCAGGACACCTCCAAAAATAGTGCCAAATGAGTATAAGAATTTTCTCCACTGCAAAAGCTAGATTAGTATTCTTGTGTTTTAATGCCTGTTAAATATGGTAGACAACTAAAGTCCTTCTACTGAGAGCTGCTGTGAATGGCAATGCTATATCGGACCCAGTAACGGACCAGGCATATTAAATCTGTATTTTATGCAGGGATAATTTAGATTCTTTTTACTGTGTTTAAATATTGTAAGTAAAGGCTTACAGATCAGTTGAACTTGCTAATGAAAGCAATTTCTTCTGACACACATGACTGCACTGGTGATGTAGAGGTTTTAATTAATAGTAGGTCCTTCAGCAATTGCTTAGGCTGTGCCCTGCTTACCAGTTCTTCCCCATCAGGCATCTGCATTCATGCACACCTCTTGGAATGCCANTGCGCCGCCGCTGCGCGGCCGCCACGCGCCAGCACCCATGGCCTTGCCGTGCCCCAAGGACGGCCACACCGCCCCGCGCGAACACAGTGGGGGGAGGGGGCCACTGAACCCACACCGCAGGCAGGGAACACGGCCATGCTGGGGACCAGCCCCGTCCCCACCCGTCATGGCCCGGGGGAACAAGGCGGCCCAGCCTCCCCCCTGCCAGGGCCCCGGGAACGGGCGGCTCTGCTCCCGCTCGCCCGGGGAAAGAAAAAAGAAAAAAAAAAAAAAGACCAGTTTTAGTTTCACCCCACGACAATTGGTCTGTTCAAACATGTGAAAAATTGGGACTGAAGCCCAAATTGGTCTCCATATTCACTAACTTGAAACAGGAGACCAACAGTGCCCTGTGTTATTTGTCATGACATGTACAGTAAGAAGTATAGCATGTTATTCTCCACATGTAGACACAGAGCTCTTTTTCTGTTTGCGCTGAACACTTGGACTGGATAAGGTGTTCATATGTCAGTTGTGAGGCTAAATTATTTGCTGCAGAGACCAAGCTTAAGTCTATGCTAGAACCGGGTTTATTACTACCAATGTAATGGTGAAGAGCCACAATAACATGACAGGTATTTTCTTACTGAAGCTGCACAATTGTTGAGTTGCTTTCCAGATTAACGGAATGGAACAATATTAGTGTCTTGTTCAAAGCTTACTTTTATTTTCCTGTTATTACTAAAAAACATAATTATTTTTTTAAAAGAATTCTTCCATCCTTATCATCCAGATGTGGAAAGCTGTCCTCTTGTGTTTAAAGATCCAAATCCATCTGAATACAAGTATGCAAAAATGGTGAAAGACCTACCTTATTGTGGGTTTTCTCTCTGTTTTTCTGTTATTTTGTGTATATATATTCAGTTATTCTGTGTATATATGTTCTAGTCTGTGTTCTTTGTGGAATTGATTTCTCAGCCCTTAGAATAAGTATGACTTCCTCACGAGTAATTTCCCTGAGTTGCAAAAAATGCTGTATACCACCTTTTAAATTAATCTTTTTAAGCAATATATACCTCTTGATCTGTTCCACTAATTTGTAATATATCAGTGAATGTTTGCTGAGGTTCATTACAAAAACAGTAGTGCCATTGTAGCCCACCACAACAAAAAAATGATTGAATAAATTCAGTTGTGCTAGAGACCTATGACATGACTTGGCTTTAGGATGTTAAGTTCTGAAGCAAGCTTCAAATAAAACACACTACACTTTATTGCACTGCAGGACACCTCCAAAAATAGTGCCAAATGAGTATAAGAATTTTCTCCACTGCAAAAGCTAGATTAGTATTCTTGTGTTTTAATGCCTGTTAAATATGGTAGACAACTAAAGTCCTTCTACTGAGAGCTGCTGTGAATGGCAATGCTATATCGGACCCAGTAACGGACCAGGCATATTAAATCTGTATTTTATGCAGGGATAATTTAGATTCTTTTTACTGTGTTTAAATATTGTAAGTAAAGGCTTACAGATCAGTTGAACTTGCTAATGAAAGCAATTTCTTCTGACACACATGACTGCACTGGTGATGTAGAGGTTTTAATTAATAGTAGGTCCTTCAGCAATTGCTTAGGCTGTGCCCTGCTTACCAGTTCTTCCCCATCAGGCATCTGCATTCATGCACACCTCTTGGAATGCCATAGAAACCTCCTAGTTCTGCTATCAGTGAGGATGTAATGTAAATCACTGCAGTTCTGTGACTCTATGCACTGGAAAATTGCATTGTGTTAGTGTACATACTATGCTGCAGGAAAATTATATTGCCACCCTAGTCAGGATGAGTAACCTAAACTAGAGTCGAAATACCGCTGAAGACAAGAGAACGTGGATTTTAACTGATTAGCCATTTGAATTTAACTCAGGGATCATTTGTGTGTTTGCTATTGACTTACTCAATTTTTTTGTTGTCCCTGTTAACTAATTCAGTTCAGACTTAAGAATATTTTTTACCTATGAACTTAGAAAATAGGTTAAACTTGCTAAGATCCAATGCTTAATTGAAAAGTCTGATGAAGACATGTCCACTGTGGCCTTAGTCAGCTGAAGCTGATGCCAGTGCTGTGACAGATTTGCCACAATGGATTAAAGTTGGATGGATGGAGCTGTTATCATCACCCCCTGTCATTTTCCTTGTCCTTTTAAGATGATTCTGTCTCCATAGCAGCACCTCTGATCCACAGGGAATGGTGTCTTGAACTGGTATGGATTTTAGTCCAGAAGAGCAAAGCAAACTGAACTCTCGGGAGAAGTAGTCACTAGGGTTATCCTATATAAATTTGCCACCACAACTCTTTCAGAGACTAAAGTAACAAGATGTACTATCCCACTGGAAAAAGTGTAAAACCATACTACCAAATATTTCCTTACAGGGGAAAAGGCTACCATTTGCTGACAATAGAGTTTCTGAAACATGAATTAACATGGCTCTGCTTGAAACGACCTAACTTCAACTGACCTGTCTGAGGGCTGAGTGTGTTCTTGTACAAACGCGTTCTCTGTGTGATGGGGAGGACCCTGTCATTTCCTTTTCTGTAATAAAGCAAGGAATGAGATGCACCAAACAACCTACAAAGCGCTTTCATTTCAGCATGTTGTCTGGGCTTGTGCAGATCTGTGGAGTGCTCGTGGTCAGAGCTAAATGGGACCCGAGTTTCTAAAATGAAGGCAAGGAAAAGAAGCATGTCTGTATTTTCTGGCTTTCTTGCGTATGACAGCTTGGATGTTATTCCACAGTAAGGCCAGGCTTGACTTGTCAGTATAGTGGCAAACTGTGTGAAGGAGAGACATGATGTTTGATATTTACAAGTTATCACCCAGGCCATAATTAGGGAGAATTAAACTTCTAGGAAGGAAATTGCCATTGGGAAGCTGTTAATGGTACACAAATGCTCCAGACCAAGCGTGACGAGAAGCGCCAGCCATGGTACTTCTGGTTGCCAGTCACACTAATATGACACATCATTACCAGCCACTTGCAATGGTTAACCAAAATCCATTATCTCATCAGTTATACTGACTGTTTTTTGCTGAGGGATGGAAAAACGAGCACATCGTGACACCGGCTTTGAAAATATCTTTGAATTCAATTCAAATATCAACTCCTTTGAAAAAGGAATAATCCATCCACAGCTATTGCTCGCTAATAGTTATCACAGGCCAAAGCTTACGAGTCTTCTGTAGGCACATGAAAGAGACACTGACACACAAGTCACAGGAGGGTCACAGAAGATTGAACAGCATCCATCATTCAAACCAAGTAGAGAAACAAAGGGATTACTTGTTTTCTTTCTGCATGTGATAGACAGAAGCTAGTTCTCTGATCTGTACTCAAAAAGTGTATCTGTAACCTAAGTATTTTGGTTGTAATTCAGCAAACAACTTTTAGTGTTTAAGTTCAACTGAAATTACATTTGAGTGTGTGCTAAGGAGGATGGGGATTACTGGAATTTTGAGGAGAAGTAAGACTGAATTTTTGATTCTGCAATGTTTCCCTGTTTCTTCAGGATGTATTCAGGTGAAGTGTGTTTGCAGTGACTTGGTCTGAAGGTTACAAAGGGGCAGCTCTGTGCTAGAGGTTGCAGTGTTGGAGTAGAGAAAGACCGTGGGTCAAATGTAGATGAAAAGAGGCACCAAATATCATGGGAGTCTCAGTAAGGAGCAGCAGAGTTTATATGATGGAGGACTGTGAAGTGTCTTTTACTCTTCATGTAACTCCTATGTTCTCCCTAAGCTATAAATGTCTCACAGTAGAGCATGTTCCTTCTGATTTCAGGGACCTTGGGGGAAGATTCACAGTATGCTGAAGACATGCAGTGTGGGGAACCATCTTCCCTAGAGCTGCCCATAAATCTGAGCCTGAGCTCTTCATATGTGGAAAGTCAGCAGATTTCTGCCTGGGAGGATGCTTCAAACACCTCAAAAGCATACAAAGAAAAGCACCATGATGAGGCTCAAATATGAGAGCAAAGGTGACTTGGCTTTCATTTATTGCTCATATTTTCCTTCCTGTAGTGGTGAAATACACTACCTGTTATTCCTGGCATCCTTTACATTACAATGAATCCCACCCTTATTGTTAAGTTTTTGTTCCAATCTCACTTGCTAAAGGAGTGTAAAAAGGAATTTTCTGTCTCCAGAGCACAGATTGAAACCAGTTCTGTTTCACCGAGTCTAGGCAGAGTTAGCCTATCAGAGGATACTGGCCTCACATCCCAAGATGTGGTTTGAGGGGAAGAGTAAATCAGACAGTATTTATGACTCTAAATACCTCTGCAGTGCACACTGGTACTTTCTGTTGGACAACTAGGGATCCCCTTTTCTGGTACTGGAAGAAGGGGGAGGATTGTAAACTGAAGACTAAGGAGCATACTAGGTGCGAAATCCATTTTGGAACATTAAAACAAGAACATAGCATTAAATATACTGAAACAAATTGGTGCCTGTTGAGTAAACTGGCATCTTTTTTCTTGTGTTGGTGGTCAATCAGCCTCATCTAACTCTTGTCCCACCCACTGCTTTCCGCTGTAGGGCTGCATTTATTATGTCAGTTTAAGTTTGTTGCAGTAAACAATGTACCTGCCTCTGCATTGTGTCAGAAATAGAGCACTTTGGGAATTTTCTGCCTAATGAAATATTTGTCAGAACATGCGGACTTGTCAGAAGTGAATTTCCAGGAATGTATCAGCTTTAGCAGTTTCTTGGGTGGAACTGCTAGTTGAAAAGATGTGGGCAGATAGACCAGGCTCCCACTACTTTCCTTGCTGGGACCTTCACTTGGCACTGGCCAGGCGGGACATGAACACAGTTGTTCTTGGATTGGGTGTGACTTCTGGGTGTTTCACTCAAACTGTAAAAGCTCTTGGTTTCATCCCAGAACAGAGCAGGAAAAACTCCATATTGGCAAAGTGTTATAGAGAATGAGAAAACTCTTTCCTGCCCTATACAATATAGAAGTCAGTATTCTGTTTACTGGGACTATTTTCTAATCGTAGTGATATCCATGCTCTTTTTTCTTCTAAATGTAAATCTATGCTAGATTTTTTCCAGGATTCTGTTATCACTAATTAGTATTGGGAAAATGTTGCTGATTTGAAAGAAGATCTTTATGTCTCAATACTTAAAGTGTGACCTGTTATTACCAGCTAATACTTGCAAATAGCCTGTGTTTCTCATTTTTATCCCCAACTCTCAATCATGATTCTTATCAGATAAGAGTGAGGAAGACCAATTACTTGTTTCCAAAACCTGTTATTTTGTAATTAAGTAGGTAAACCACAGAAAGGTTCAGTGGATGCTGAAATAAAATGCAGGAGAATTATTGATGGATTGTTTTACCCAGTCTAGTGAAAACACTGGATTTATACACAGCTGAAACAGCTCTGGTCTATAGTCATCTTTTTATTTTACTTAAAGTCCTAATGAAATAAAACATCAGTGCAGGCTCCTATTATTAGTTTGTCATTTTCGAGGTCATCTATTTTAAGTTCTTTCAGTGGTCACAAGCAGTTCTTGGTTAGCAAAAATTGCCTAACTATAGTCAAACTAGAAGTATTTTCCCCAAATATGTGATCATATTGCTGTTAGAATTTGTAATTCTTTTCTTCTTGAAGAAGCTAAATTTGGCTTAACAACTGTGTCATGACATTAACAGAATATGTCTGATGTGACAGGGCATAGTGTGGATACTTCACTGAAAGGCTCATAACCGCAGTTCATTTAATTGATCTTTTGAGGGAGTGAAATATCACACTAGTCATCTGCCTTTGGTTTTGCAAGCCACATCAAACAATTGTGTGGAGATGTTAAAGAAAAAGAGAAGTGCTAGGTTGCTTGATTTCATCAGTTAATGGCTGTAGGTCACTTAATAGTCTTTTGTTTACGATACAGTGATATGCCTGTATCTTGTAAAGGTTCACCAGAGTGACTTACTGCTGTGGTACAGGACCTAAAATAAAGCTTGCATATGCCAGGCACCACACAATGCATAAAATATTCTAATAATATATTACAAAGCCTTGTCAACACTAGGGAGAATGAGTATTCCAAGAAGTAATGCTGGCTGAAAAAAACCCTTTCTTTTTCCAATCTGGGCCCCTATGAAAGACAGTGATTTGGAGAGCTGGAGCGCAAGAGGGAGGTTTCTTTCTTTGGTCTGGTGGAGAAAATCTCTTCCTTAGTTAATCAAAAATGTCAGCATTTTTGAGAAAGTTTTGGAGAAGTTCACTCCAGCTCTTTACGATATTTCATATCTTTTCTGGTTTCTTTTGAGCAGCTGTACTAGGAACCAGCTCAGCCCCTTGAAATCTCGACAAATATCCACACATCCACACATTGAAATGCTCCAACTGCTTTATGTGCTGTTGGGTCCTGAGTGTCTTGGGCAGTTTTGCTTTCAGCTATGTGTACACCACCCTGTTCTAGACCCTGCCAGTCAGCTGATTCAATGCCAGTGTGTGTGTGTGTGTGCTCTACAACATGCTGAGGGGTCTCAAGAAATTCATTATATGAAAATCCTTCTGTGATTTGTTCTAAAAGCAGTAAAATCGGTATCCACAAAGAACACTAATCAAAGCAGTTTCTAGCACAACTCTTATGACATTAAGCAAGATTACGACACTTCTTAAGCTCAACTAGTTCATCTACATGCAGCCTAGAAATAGATTTCTGTTGACTGATAACTGATGTTTTAGTATATGAAATATAACCACTCTCTCCTTTAAATATATTTTGACAGATTAAATCTCTGACAATGAAGCCTTTTACTGCATATCCTTCTGGGTTTATTGTATTCCTGTTTACCTTGCTACAAAGGAGCCATGGACAATGCAAAGAAGCAGCTAAAAAAGCAGAGATGAATTTTGATGTAAAATATGATCTTCTTAACTTCATTGCAGAAACACCAATTCAGAACATAGTTTTATATAAGCATCATGTTTATATTGGAGCAGTCAACAAGATTTACGTACTAAATGAAACTCTCCAGAACATTTCTGTGTACAAGACTGGGCCTGTTTTGGAGAACCCTGACTGTGCACCATGTGAAGACTGCAGAGATAAAGCCAATTTATCTAAAAGCACATGGAAGGATAATGTCAACATGGCACTGCTCTTAGAAACTTATTATGATGATCAGCTCATCAGCTGTGGTAGTGTTTCTGGAGGCATCTGCCACCGTCACATCATTCACCCTGACAACCCTGCTGACATTGAAAGCGAGGTGCACTGCATGTACTCCTCCCAGGTGGATGGGGAAGCAGATAATTGTCCTGACTGTGTTGTAAGCACTTTAGGAACCAAAGTTTTGGTGACTGAAAAGGACAGGTTTGTCAACTTCTTTGTTGGAAATACTGTGACATCTACATTTCAGCCTCCCCATGTGCTCCATTCTATATCGGTTAGAAGGTTAAAAGAAACACAGGATGGTTTTGAATTTCTCACAGATCAGTCTTATATAGATATCCTCCCTCAGTTCCGTGACTCGTATCCCATTAGGTACGTCCATGCCTTTGAAAATGATCATTTTGTCTATTTTCTGACTGTACAGAGAGAAACTCTTGACTCACAAGCTTTTCACACTAGAATTATCCGCTTCTGCACTTTAGACTCAGAGATGCGTTCTTACATGGAAATGCCTCTTGAATGCATTTTTACTGAAAAGCGAAGAAAGAGGTCCATCCGAAAGGAGGTATTCAACATTTTGCAAGCTGCCTATGTAAGCAAGGCCGGTGCAGCTCTAGCCCACGAAATGGGCCTTGGATTGAGTGATGATATTCTCTATGGTGTTTTTGCACAAAGCAAACCAGACTCTTCTGAACCAACCAACAGATCTGCTGTCTGCGCCGTCTCTGTGCGAACCATCAATGAGTTCTTCAACAAGATTGTTGACAAGCAGAATATGAAATGTCTCCAGCACTTTTATGGGAAAGAGAGCAAATACTGCTTGAACAGGGTAAGTAATAATTGATTTGGTACATTTTGGGACTTTTGTTCTCTTTTTGTCTACTCTATTGCCAGGTATCCATCCTTTCAGTTTCAGTTACAAAATGTAAGTCCTTGATCATTTCAGGTTGGTTAGCATTGCTGAAGATTCATCTCTGTAAGGATTAGTTCCTGTAAACTGAGTATGAAAATCACTGGGGTCTTTATGGTACTAGAAATGTAGCAGTGTGACTAGGGGAAAAATCTTTTTTTTTCAAAAAGTTTTTTTCTTGAGAAACTGAGATGGAGATAAATGGAACATCTAGGCAGTTATTTCTTTTAATATTTAAAAAAAGTATTCATAAACCTTTGTGTGCACTGAGGAGTCCTGAAAACACTCATATTTAAAACTATGTTAATGCTGAATCACTGCCCTCCTCAGAAAAATGAAAGAGCTCATTTGGAATATGCCACGAAGAGCAAGATTGTAATATGATTACTCATGCTTGGTATAGAAGTGGTCCGACTGACACCAGGTTTCTTGATGGAAGAGTTGTTTATTAGTGTATCTAAATAAGGATACAGGTGGTCTTGGGTGGTAGGATTTCCTCTCTCTTCATTGCATTCAAGTTGTTGCTGCTCTCCCAACTATCTGAAATACTGTAGGCAGAGGAAGCATGGAAATTACCCCATTCCCTTCTGGACACTGTCTGTGCTGGTTTCAATTCTTGTAAAAGAAATACAGAATCTGGGAATCAGATACTTTAAACAATTACTCTGGAATGTGAAACATTAGAACTTCGAATAACCTTAAATATCCTCTGTTGGGAACTTTGTTTTCTCAAATACAAGAAATTTGGAGCTCAGAGGTGGCACACTGTCCTCTAACAGAGGGCAGGACCAGAGCCTCCGTAGTGGAGTTCTGCTCAGCCAAGATGAGGCCCTGTGTCAAGACAGAGCAGTGGCTCCACCTGCATTTAGAGATGGAAGGAATCTTCCATATCCTGTTATTGGGATGGCTTGGTATGACAGTGGAAGCTACAGGCCTTCTTCACCCTAAGTACCATCAGAGTCCTCCCCAGCACAGCTACTCAGCACAGGGCATAAGGACAAGGTGCGGGCACATACCCTGATTGGAGGTGGGAGACGCTTTCGTCAAAGAGACGGGTTGCTCCTCACTGCCAGGGGCGGGACAGGGGAGAAGCAACCATTATAGAGATGCTGTGGCTTTTCACCAGTAGCAGGAATGTGCTCAGAGAAGGGGTCTGACCCACTTCTGAGCATAACCACAACAGCCTTTGCATTTGGGGGGCAATTGCTTATGGCAGACTCCAGGAATTCAACATAGACATGGGCATTGCCAGTGGGTGCTGATACAACAGCTCCAGCAGACATAGCATTTTATTCCCTTTTTTTTTTTTGAGGGGGAACAGACGATTTTCA
>VYZS01026233.1:6511-29045 GCA_013400695.1 Neodrepanis coruscans
TGCATTTTGGAGAAAGATCTTGATCCAAATAATGTTGATGCTATTTAACTTCATTGTGTATCACGTTACCAGCTTCTGTCTACACAATGTTCTTGTGCAGTAGATGATTCAGTGTTGGACATTTGAATTCTTATCTACCATTGTGCTCTGACTGATTTAATCTTTTTGCCTTTAAATTGTCTGTTTGAAGTCACAGCTCATTTAGAGGGAGGTTAACAAGCCATCCTTGAGTTATTCTTAAGTGTACTTAACCTAAGTTGTTCTCAGGCTGAAGAGTGGCAAGGATTAGTTGGAGATTTAAACTTGAAGCCAAATAGTTTAAGAATATTATGATTTGTCATACACAGTATCAGCAATCATTTCTTTTCCTCCCTGTCCACTTCATGCCCACAGCACCTACCTGGGAAACACAGCCCTGTGTGAGAGTCACTCTGGAAAACAGCTTCTGAATCAACAGAGCTGTAAAAAAATGCTGAGGAATCTGGAAAAAAAATTAAAAAATAGAAATCAGGGCATGACAAAGCTGCCAGGGGATGCTGTTCCCTGGTGCTGAGCAGGCTCCTGCCATCAGTGACTGGTTCTCTGGGTATAAGAGAGCAAAGGGCAGCACTGCACAGGAAGGGTTAATGCTCAGTGTCTTGCTCAGCCCTGGGCAGACAGGCTCCCACTCCTTCTCTGTAACACTCAGCTTAAAACTCAGCAGAAACTGGGTTTTTCAGTGTTGGAGCAGACATTTGGCAACTTGTGAAGTGTCAGATGAGCACTGGTGGATTTGAGAACTGGGGTGAGCACTTGTGTCAGGGGAGGAAAAAATCTTCACAGCAGAAAGCACTTTCTAACCTGAGACTGGAGGCACCTGAAATAAAATCACTTTAAATGAGTCTGTTCCAATTGTATTAAAAGTCAAATCCTGCACTGCTGATGCTTTACAAACTTTACAACTCTTGAAATCTCTCTCCAAGGGGCTGGCTGCACACTTGGGACTTGATCAATATAATGTGAATCAATTGTAAATAATAAATTATATAATCTGAATAAATGGTAAAGGCTTAAATCTTGGCCTAAGTATAATTTAGTATGAGAGAATGTGGCTGAAAATTCCTGTTTGAAGGGCCAGCAAGGCAGAGAGGCCAGTCTGTAGGTTCAGGAGAGCAGGAATTCCTGTTCTGGAGAGGAGCCAAAGCCTCTCACCTGCCAGNCAAGCCATCCTTGAGTTATTCTTAAGTGTACTTAACCTAAGTTGTTCTCAGGCTGAAGAGTGGCAAGGATTAGTTGGAGATTTAAACTTGAAGCCAAATAGTTTAAGAATATTATGATTTGTCATACACAGTATCAGCAATCATTTCTTTTCCTCCCTGTCCACTTCATGCCCACAGCACCTACCTGGGAAACACAGCCCTGTGTGAGAGTCACTCTGGAAAACAGCTTCTGAATCAACAGAGCTGTAAAAAAATGCTGAGGAATCTGGAAAAAAAAATTAAAAAATAGAAATCAGGGCATGACAAAGCTGCCAGGGGATGCTGTTCCCTGGTGCTGAGCAGGCTCCTGCCATCAGTGACTGGTTCTCTGGGTATAAGAGAGCAAAGGGCAGCACTGCACAGGAAGGGTTAATGCTCAGTGTCTTGCTCAGCCCTGGGCAGACAGGCTCCCGCTCCTTCTCTGTAACACTCAGCTTAAAACTCAGCAGAAACTGGGTTTTTCAGTGTTGGAGCAGACATTTGGCAACTTGTGAAGTGTCAGATGAGCACTGGTGGATTTGAGAACTGGGGTGAGCACTTGTGTCAGGGGAGGAAAAAATCTTCACAGCAGAAAGCACTTTCTAACCTGAGACTGGAGGCACCTGAAATAAAATCACTTTAAATGAGTCTGTTCCAATTGTATTAAAAGTCAAATCCTGCACTGCTGATGCTTTACAAACTTTACAACTCTTGAAATCTCTCTTCAAGGGGCTGGCTTGAGACTTGATCAATATAATCTGAACATGGTAAAGGCTTAAATCTTGGCCTAAGTATAATTTAGTATGAGAGAATGTGGCTGAAAATTCCTGTTTGAAGGGCCAGCAAGGCAGAGAGACCAATCTGTAGGTTCAGCAGAGCAGGAATTCCTGCTCTGGAGAGGAGCCAAAGCCTCTCACCTGCCAGGGTGTCCCATCCCACACCAAGGCTTTCAGAGTCAGATGCAGTGAGGGTCCCCCTGCCCTGATTCCTGGGGTGCAGAGCCCCTGCTGTGGGGTGTTACCCTGCAGAGAAAGGCACAGGGGCAAGCGTTCAGCTTTCTTGCATTTTTTTTAACACCACTGGGACACAGTCCCTTCCCTATAGATCCTCATCTAAATGATAAAACACTTTGTAAATCTAAGACATTATTCACTGGACCATTGTTAGGGATTTTAGATTTATCACTGCTCCTACTAATTCAATTTAATCTATTAATTTACCTTCTATTAATTTATCACAGCTTTCTGGGTTGGGTGGGTATTTTTCCCCCTCATCAGTGAAGTGTTCAACGCTGACAATGACGGAAACCTCACAGGAAGCATTGACAAGGTCTGAAAAATAATTCTGGAACCTTTGTGTTGCTAAGGAAGTTTCATCAGGAGAACTAACGCTTGGAGATTGTTTTCTCAGCAGTGCATGAGATAAATGAGAACTATTTCCAGATTCAGTAATTTTGAAATCTGAAGGAACGATCTTATCACTTTGCTGGCCACCCTGAGTGGAATGCATCAAGAAAGATTAATAGGGAACAGGGATACCTGCTTTCCTTCAGAGCAAAAAAAGCCCTGCACAAGTATTTTATGATGCTCTTCTTACCTGCTTCATTTTCCTTTAAAGACAAAATCTGTATTTTTTATATAAATAGCTTTTGATTATACACTGCTGGAATAAGCAAATTGGTTGATGAAACAAAAAATAGGTGAAATGTATTGAATCAGAAAAGAAGACCCTGCATGAGGTCTGATCTGCAGGGATATTTAAGGTACTCTTGGGTATCTTCCAAATTTTCCCAGTGGATGAAGGAATCTCTCAGGAAAACTTAGTTTACACAGTTTTAACCTCAGATGCAGCTGTTTCACAAGTAGAAGGAAATCTTCCACCAGCTGCAAAATTTGACTGTTTTTTTTAGATCCACCATCCTCAAATATATGACAAAAATATTTAAGACTAATAAACACAACTAATGTGAATGCAAAAGCATATGACTAAATACAAACATCAACCTTGGCTTGTTGAGTCTCTTCCCTATCTACAGCAAGGCCTGATTATATTTATTAAATATGAAATTGTTCCACTTCCACAGGAGCAGGACTGGGTCCATGGAGCAGCAGTGGCAGGTGATATTTTCCTGTAGCTGCAGCTTTTTTGAACCATCCAAGGGGAATACATGACACATATCTGTGTAGCTCAATTTAATGTGCCTGGTTAGACAGGCACAAATGTTCATGTGCAGTGCATTTGCAGTGTGTAAGTATTTGTCTTGTAGTGTCCTACACAGTAGATATTTCGAAGGTAATTGGAGTGTGTGAAATCTTTTAAATTGATCATTAAAATGTGTGGAATGCTTTTTAAACATAAAAAATAAGTCCTGAGATTTTTAAATTCTGAAGTCTAACTAAGCTACTTCCAAAGTAATGATAGTTGTTGAGTAATGAGGACTGGTTTTTAATTAAGAATATTATTTTTATTAGAATTACAATATTTTATTTTTACTTCACATCTTGTATGTACAATACTTTCAGTCATAATCCCACTGTAACAGGAATTAATGTGGTGTGTTATTCAGCAATTAGCAATTTTCAAAGTACATTTGACTGAGTGACAAATAAAACCTCTCCGGGTCAAAAGTGTTCCCTCTGTACCACGTGGATCTGATCTGGAGATTTCTGGTGACTTCCTTTGCCAATGAAAACAGATCACATCTATTTCTGGACCCTGAGCACAATTTACATTTCTAATTCTCAGACATTGCTCTGAATCACTGATTACATTTCTGAAGTCTGAGCTGCAAGAACACACAGACAGTGGCAGCTCCTCACAGAACTCTGCTCTGTTCAGGTGGCCTCGTGCAAGAGCTCTCTGATGCTTTTTAATTCCCTTTTCTGATGTTTTGATTTTCCTTTGCTATTTCTCACCTCTCTGGAGTAGTCTCAGACTATCAATCCATGAAGGCCTGAGTTATTTGGGGGGCAGCTCATTTGTTACTGACTTTTTTTCCCCCCATGGGACAATATGATACAGGCTCAAAGCATTGGTTTGCTTTTACATAGAACAGTTAATCTGATCAAAGTGCCCCAAATGAGCTCTGTGCAAACAAATCCCTATAAATCTCAAAGCAGGACTTAATCTGTGTCCTTTTTCAGCTTTTTTCTGCTCTTGTAGTGTAGGTGTGTTTTTCTCATATACATTTCTGTCATGTGGCATCTATTTCCATATATAAACATCTGTATTTTATTTCACATAAATTAACTTGGTGGATGAATTCCTACATATAATCTACTCTGCAGAAACCTAAACAGGAATGTTCTGATGATTAAGATGACAGTACATGGCTGTTTCCTCTCTTTGGCTGCAAAAGAAGTGGCCAATTCTTGGCCAACAAATCTCCATAAGCCCTTCCCAGCAGGAGTTCCCTGTGTGTGTGTGTGAGCACAGGTATGTGGGTGTATTTTGAAGCCAGTCATGTTCTTTAGACACTGAGAGCAATCCTGTTATGAGGAAAGAGCATTTGATTGTCTCTTGAGGCAACAATACATAATTATGGAAAAGTTTCAGTGATAGTCAGGCAGCTCTTCCCCAAAGGCACATGGCCTGGCCACAGGATCTGAAGGGCTTGATAAATCACCAGCCACGGAGAAATCTGCCCACTTTATTACGTTCTCACAAGAATTTGCCTTTTCCTCTGCAATCACAGAATCCCAGGATGGTTTGGGTTGGAAGGGACCTTAAAGAACATCCAGTTCCATCCCCTCCATGGGCAGGGACACCTCCCACTGTCCCAGGGGATCCAACCTGGCCTTGGACACTCCCAGGGATGGGGCAGCCACAGCTTCTCTGGGCACCCTGTGCCAGGGCCTCCCCAGTAGTAATCTTTTAAGGGAAGTCCAAGTACTCTTGCCTAAAGTCTGGACTACACCTTCCTTTTATGAGTGTGCAGCTTTGTTTTATGGTGGTGCATCTTGGGGTACAATTGCATTTCTTACCATCCTCTTTCATTTCTCTTCCCAATCCTGCATCCAATCTTCTCCTAAGCTTGTTGGGAAGTGATGTGTCACCAGGTGCCTTTTTTTGTCAGGTATTGTTATATAAAGAAAAATTAATGCAAGGTAAAAAGGAGATGCCTTTAAAAAGGTAACAATAAATCATTCAAAGTCTGTCAGTTTGCTGCACAGGGTGCTAGAAAAATAGATTTAACGGATCTACATCCAACAGAGATTTTCTATATTGCTGAAGTTTTGTTCTCTGGCAGAGCTCTGCATCATTTGGAACCAGCTCTATATCGTGGGTAGACTCTACTGATTTCTGTCAAGGAGTACTTGGGTTGTGGGGGAGTCCATGTATATCTTCTCTATAAGTGTTTCTTGATGTATATTTTGAGACACAAAGCCTAAGAATACAGCCCAGAATGTGACACTGCAGAATACAGAAAGGAGCTGTTGATTACCATTTGTATTTTTAGGCTCCTCATTTCAGGAGAATGCCAAAAGCAAACTCCAGCAGCCAGATCCAACTGTATTATTCCCCATGACAGTATAAAATAGTGAGACACTTTCACAAACTAGATTAAGAATCATAGTCTATATTGCTGCATAAAATGGCTAAAATTGTATAGAAATCTGTATCGTGGATCATAAGTTAATGTAAAAACTCCCAGCTATTTTTTTTTTCACTTTGTCTGTTTAAGCTACTGGGCAAGTTGTTGCATGAATAAATTTATTTTCTTCCTCTGAAACTGTATAATATTAAATGCTGTGTTGTTGGCATAAAATATAAGTTGATCAGACAGACAAAGATTATTATTCTGACAACTGTATACACAAGGGTATCGTTGTACATTGAATTTCAGTGTGTAATATGGTATAAATCTTCATGAGAGACTCAACTTTTATTGGCTGCACAGAAGGTGCTTTTCCTTATTAAATACAGAAGATGCTCCCAGGGGATTTTTTTAGAATATCTTTATCCATTTTTTTTCCCAGCTCCTCTCCAGACCCTGGAAGGCTGACAGATACAGCAGGATAAGCAATTCCCTTTGGAATGCCTGGCTGTAGACACAGTCATGCTTTAGCATTGAGCACCTGCAATGTTTGGCCCCAGCAGGACCCATCAGATCCCACCTTTCCCAGTCCAGAAGTGGATGGGGAGTCCCAGGAGGTCTCTCCCATTCCTCTCATGGTCCCTGTCCCAAGGATTGTGGATTTCAGATCTGAAGGGCACAATTGCTGTAGCAATCCCATCTCTAAGTCACATTTCAGATGGCAAAGGAATTCCCACCAAAATGCTACTTCCAGTTTATAATCCAGTGGTGCCATTTTTCTCTGAGGGGCAAAAGGTCTAAGATGCAAATTGGATTCTGGATCCTTTTTTTTGTCTTGATGACCCCCTCAGCTCTGACAGAGGATGGTTAAGAGCTGGCAGATCTGCACTGGCAGAACTGCCTTCCACCATCCAGCAAATCATGTGCCATTATTTTCCCTTTTTATTATAAAGTATATTTTAACCAGAATTAAGAATTTCATAAAATCATTTCCATTCAACTGCAATGTGTGATAAACTACAGCTAAACAAGAGCAATTACTAAACAATTTTATTAATTAGGAGATAGTTTCCCAAATATGTTACTTCATTTTTTTTTCCTTGACCACATTTTCCAAAAGCAAGTAAGAAATAGCCCTAAAGACTGTTGGCTACCTTTAAGGAAGACCTAACGGAATGATCTGTGGTGTTTGCACTGAAATAATATCTAGAAATAGAGATTAAAATGGCCATATTGTGTCAAACTGAAGGGCATTGAGCCCATGCTCTCCCCAAGAATAAGTCAAGGCAAGAGAAGGATCAAATATCATCCAGACTAAATATTTCTGTGCCCAGAACTCCATAAGGATGTCTGTGAGAATGTCATAAGCCAAAGGCTATATCTGTGTGTTTAATCACCCTAGACAGCTTAATCTTGATTTATTTAGCTGTTCCTTATGCAGATCATTCAGTACAATCTCTGAAGCTTAGAATTAAAAGTACATTTTTCTAATGTTAAATGATATTTGATTTGCAGACCTTAATTTGTCCTTGTAGATTAACATAACGTTTCATTATCAAGTAAGACACCACTGCAGAGTTACAAGGATTTTATGACAACTTCCATCATCTATTTCTACTTTATTCTCTGGCCATAAAATATCCAAATAAATTATTCCCATATTTTTTTGACTTCACTTCCATTTCACACACGGGCACTGATGTAGAAGTTGCAGAAGCCTTTGAGCAGGAGGTGGGAAGGGGTGACCTGCCAAGGCCCCATCAACCTGGATTATTCTCTCAGTGCATAAAATCACAAAGTCCTTCCCTTCATTGCTCACAGGAACATATAAGCACAATTTTAGACCTGCAAACCTGTTCTTTAACAGGTATGCAAATGCTCCCACAGATTTCCTGCAAAGACAGAAGTTGTGAATTTTCCTCTGAGCATCCCTCTCTATGGAAGCAGCTCTCCAGCACAGCAAGCAGGACACTGAGCATTTCTGTGCTCCATTTAATCCCACAGCCAGTTGGCCAGCAGCACCAGGCTTGTGGCCAAGCAGTGTTTAGTGCCACTGGGGAAACCTGGAAAGAGTTTCTGGTGTCCTTTCCACACTCCAACTCCCCCCAGACACCAGGCTGCATTTTTTTAACCCTGCTTGGTGAAATGTGCTGATGTTGTCTGTGAAAGGAATAAGTGACACAGCAGAGTTACAGGTTTTATATAAGAGGCTGAACATCTGCAGACAAAATAAAAAATTTTATTTGTCTCCCTCTGGCCTTGTATAGTTCAAATAGACAACTGGGCCAGGATTTTAATATTACTAAACATATATGGCCAAGAAGGTACTTGCCCTAAATCACAGATGTGAGAAGGAGCACAGACAGATCATGTCACACCTGACTGAGAAAACCCATCCAGAGCTCTGGGCTGGAGGACAAAGCTGGGAGAAGAGGCTTGAGGAATGTGGGGAAGGAGGAGCAAGAGGAAGAAAGTTGTGGGAGTTGTGTCAGTGATGGGGAAAGAGGCTGTGAGGAGGCTCCAGGTCCTTGGCTGGGCTGGGACAGCCCAAACCAGCACCTGGTGGCCACAAACACACGAATTTTCCTGGAGTCACTGTGGATAAAGGTGTGGGATGGTGGTTTCATTCAGCCTGAGGATGATGTTGGGATGCAGAGCACAGGGTGAGATCCCTGTCCTGCCCCATTCCCACAGCCAGGACACAGAGAATCCCTCCCAGAAGGTTTGGGCTGAGGATCTGCAGTGTTGTGGAGCCAATGGGATGCCAAATGTCAGGGCAGGGTCTGCCTGTCAAATGCCTGGTTTTGGGGAGAAAAACCCTGACCCCCTTTGCAATAAAAATTGAGAAAATCAGGCTCTATGGTGGTTCCAAATATCCGACAGCAGTTTATCACTGGATTAGAATTTAAGAAATCAGTAGCAAATTGTGCAAACTTCAGGCTTAGTGCCCCATTAGAAGTGAAAAGAATATTTTATGAAACCCCCTCAAACTTCAAACAATGGCAGCACCACAGAACAAGTACCAGTGTGTTTCTATATCCAGGAAAATGACTCCAGAAGGAAGAATTTCCAAAATTACTTCCAGCTCTGTGTAATTCAGGGAGATAGATGCATATGCCCATGAATTGTTTAACTGTAGAAATGTCTTTTATTCCTGTAGAGCAGATGCACAAAGGGAATGGGAATGTTTTATAACTTAGCTTTTTAAATAATAAATAAATGCTGACATTCTCAGCTGAGACATCTTGATTTTTTGCATACTGTGTAACACTGAAGTATACAAATATTTTTTCAGAGAGAATAATTTTTCCCTTTTTAAAAAGAATATAAAAATCTCAAGAATATGATAAAACATCACAGTTGGCTTCTAAAATGCTTTGCATCTTAATATGGTTGAAGTTAAGGCACTAAGTAATTTCGGAGTTTTTCCCTTGAGCTGCGTAGTTCTTTTCATATGTAATTATTCTCTGAGTGCATTAGATAATGCTATGGTTCCCACAGCTGTATACACATCTATAAATCATTAATGAGGCAGTTAACTGAAACAAAACTATAAAAGATTTGCATTACCCGGCAGAACCCAGCCTTAATTGACTTCCAGTTATTTACAATTAATTTTTCCATTTGGAATAATGATTGCAAGCAACTCGGGCTTCTTTATTACTGAGGAATTAGATGCTGACTATTCATCAGAAGTTTTTAAAGAGGGACCCCTGTCAGTGGACAGTAATGAGCTCGAGGTAATCTGATTTTTACACACAGATACACCCCCGCCACTGGCAGAGGAGAGGGGTGGGAGGGGGCAGTAAAATGCAGACAGGAGCCAGCACAAACTTCTTTTTTTTTTCCTTACCTTTTTATCACCTACCTAAGTTTAACAACAATTAATTTCCTCTCTTTACAGCATCCAGCTGAAAGGCAACAAGATGAACAGAGCTGGCTGCAGTCCTACATAGAATAAACTGCATGAATGAAGAGGGAGTCAATATTTATTTCCATTTTACAAGAATGCAAGATAGACACTGAGGAATAAACGATACAAAGGCTCCGGAGTAAATATTATTCCATTACCCTGTTTAAAAATTACTTTTCCAGAGATACAGAGCTCCAAGTAAATCCTCATTAACTTGGCATTGTTTGAGTAAGGCCCAGGATTGGGGATCAGCCCCTGGACATGCACAAGGAAAAGCTCTGCTCCCTCTGCCATGTGACCATAACTCTCCCTGACATTAATGGGCTGGGGATATGTTCATCAGCAAGGGATGTCACGTCCCAATTCCTAATAAAACTCCAGTCAAAAATCACCCCAGCCCATTTCAGCAGCTCCATTTCCCTTCAGCCTTCCACTTCCAAAGGGCCTGAGCAGATCCTGCCCAGCAGTGGTAATTCCTGTTTCTGAATCACAGGGAGAAAATGAGTAAAATCTTGTGTGTTGGGGTGGAACTGCTGCCCTTGGAAGTCAATCCTTCCCTGAGACTGAGCAAATGATCCTTCAGTGATTTCCCCTTGCTGCCTTTACTGAGATACACACAATAATGGGGTGCTTTCTGTTCTCCCACTCAGCTACAGCTGGGAAGCTGAGCAAGTAAAAGGACCTGCTTTATTTTCTTGTTCAAAATACCTAATTCTGCAGTCCTTTGACTTACATTTAAGACTGTCTCTCTCCCCTCATAAAAATTGGATGCTCTGAGCCAGGAACAGCAGGTGAAACAGGCAGGGCAGTTGCAAAGAGCATCAGGAGCTTTGATTTCTGTGTTCGTGGTTCAGACCAAGACACAGACACTGCTAAAGATGGGGGAGTTTAGTTCTGAGTGATGGCAAAGCTCTCTGCCTTCAAAATAAGTGCCAGCAAAAGGCCACTGGAATTGATTTGGGAAATGAGGCCCCCACGACAATCCAACACTGGTAACCTTGAAAATCTTGCAATCCCTGGAGTCATTTTTCCCAGGTTATGTTCCACTGGGCTGTGCTACAATGTGTAATGTAAAGGAACGTGACAGGACTAGACATGGGTCATTCAGCCTGTCAGTAATTCCCAGCTTGGCAAATTGGTCCTCCCTCTTCACCAGTCCATGAACTTCACAGATACTTAACTTATTCATGCTACACTGGCTCCTGCATTATTTTAGCTGGAAAAGCTACTGCCATGTGTGAAATCGGAGAGGCTTTGCCTTTGGAAAATGGGCTGGGACCAGATGAGCAAACAACATTATTATTTTCATTAAGATATCACATCCTGTCAACACGTAACACTGGCAATTGCATTGCAAGTAATTGTGTGCCTGACAAATTGTACAGCATAATTTAGACTGTGCCTTTGCTGTGTCCATGATCCTTCTTATTGGGCTTGATGTCCTGGGGAGGAAAAGGGTCTTTTTGCAAACTCAGAGCTCCAGTAGCTTTTTAGGCAGAGAGGTGATACTGCTGACATTGTTTTTTCTTTTTCCTCCACTGGATACAACTATTCAAATAATTCTAAAACCAAGAAGTCCATCATCTTCCAAAGAGTATTAAAGTGATCAACCACTTATTTCCTTGGGAATTCTGGACTTTTACTGTCTGTCTTCAGACAGTGAAAAAGAAACACCCTGGCTTGGGAGAATCTCAAGGCTTTGCTTTGAAGAAGCCAAAAGCAATTTCAGTGAAAACAGAACTTCCATTTGGTGAAAACTTCTATTTACTTGAGAAATTAATAACTGCCCAAACCATGCAATTTACTTACCAGCTCTGTTATAAATTAGGAGCCTTAGTCCTGCAGGGTTTCTTATCCCAACAGCAGAGTTCTCCCTTTCCTGTGGATCCTTGGAGCACTGGGTTTGGTTTGGTGTCAGAACCAGCACCTCTCAATCCAGGCTGTGAATTAACACAATTGCTTTTCTCTTGTCTCCTCTATTCCTTTTTTTTTTTCCACCCCAAGTTAGCATGAGCTGAACAAAACACACGGGAAGAAATAAAGAATTACAGTCAGCATGTGAGGAATGAGTTTTTAACCTCAGAATGGAATCTTGGTATTAAACTACCAGGAGAAAGCGATGAAAGGAATCAATGGTTTTTCCACTGCTTTGCACATTGGAGAGTCATTCCAACGTTGTAATAGAGGTGTCAAATGTTAATAAATCAGCTGTCAAATGCTATCAAACACTTACTCTGCCCAGGTGTAAATGATCACATAAAATGCAAAGCAATGGTCTGACACCAAAAATCTCCCTGTGCTCTTTCTGTCTTCAGCACTTTTACAGAACTATTAAGAAAAAGTCCAACAGGGAGTTTATTCCTGAAGTTACCAGATTTTTTTGGTTTCTTTTCTTATTTTTAGGGATGTGGTTTCCCCCCCTGCCCCAGCTGACACCAAGGAAGAGAAGGCAACAATTTCTGTGGAATTGCTTTGGGCTGGACTACAAAGAACAATATTACGTTTTCCTAATTATGTTCCAAATGATAAAGAGTTTTTCCTGCCAAAACCTCTCTGTAAGTGCCCCAGCATCATCAACTGATGGCAGCACAGCTCTGGGAATAAACAGACTTTCAGCTCATGGCAGGAATCGTCAGGGGAAACAGCAAACAGGTATTTCTTCCTGATACAGAATGAACCATATGATTAAAGTTAAATGCCAGATCCTACTGGCACTGGAGCGAATTAAGGCTTATTTTTCATTCCTGTTTATTCTTTCCTCTCTTTTTAGCTAATTCATCTTGTTTCATTTAATGCCAATGGTTTCTCCTTTCTCTTTGGCCACTTTGGTGGAAGAGGGGGACAATTCATTTTGGGCATGTGGTTTTGGGTAATAAGATTAAAGCTCCAGGCAAAGCCCAGCTCCTCAAAGGAGCACTGCAGGCTGTGTTCAGCCCTCCAAAGGCAGGGGTCAGTGCACTGTGACCCCAAACACTTCTCTAGCACAGCCCTGGCACAGTCCCAAAGGTGTCTGTGCCCCTGTGCTGTGGTACCTCCACATGCTCTGACACTCCACTGCTAATGCAGGGTTTAACTCAGGCTGTGCCCAGCAAAAACACTCTCAGCAACCTCATTGTCGGGTGTGTTGCACTGCACTGGTTATTATGGAGGAGCTGTGATGCAAATCCTGTGCTGATGAAACCATGGCTTCACCTAAGAATTCTAAATGTCTCTCTGTTGTCTTGTTTTAAACTTTCTTATGAAAAATAAGTATGTCTGGCTCACTGTGGGCTGCCTGAAGCACCCAGTGATTAATTAGGGCTGGACCCATTCTGTAGAGTTCAATATGAACGTGTCACTTCTCTGGCTGCTTCATCTCCATCTTCCCTCTGAGCAGCCCACATTTATTTCAGAGTAGTTGGTACTTTACTCTGTTACCAGGAGCAGCAGCTACATGTCTGTGTGTGCACATATATAAATACATTTATATGTATGTTCTGACCCATGTAAGATCGTTGTTTTAAAGAGAATGACCCTCAACAGCTGTGCCAGATGTGCTGGTGTGGAGCTGGTTGTTGAAAGGTAAGAAATGACATCTCAGACAGCAAAATCCTTCCCTCTTTTCCCACAACTAACCCCTCTTGGAGACAGCCAAAAACTGAGGGATGGTGAAAGGGATCTGCTCAGTGAATGCACAGTTCAGTGTCAGCTTCTGAAAAAGCTGTGCAAGGCCAAATGTCTTCTTTAAAAGTTTAACTGTTACAAAGCATCCAATTTTTAAAGCATCAGTCATCGTAAGAACCTTTTAATTTATTGTGCTGCATTTCCAATTTTGGATTGTGTCAACAAGATCAGGTAATGAGGATACAGTAAAATCTTACTGGAACTGGAACTCAGAATAAAGGGAATTACTTGTTTTAAAAACTGAGCTGCAAAGAGGATTTTTTCCCCTGCCTTAGGTTCCCACACCCCAGTGCTGGTGCAAAGGATGCCCTGTTCCAACAGAACACCTGAAGAGGTTCAGGTCCAATGGCAAAGGTNAATGCACAGTTCAGTGTCAGCTTCTGAAAAAGCTGTGCAAGGCCAAATGTCTTCTTTAAAAGTTTAACTGTTACAAAGCATCCAATTTTTAAAGCATCAGTCATCGTAAGAACCTTTTAATTTATTGTGCTGCATTTCCAATTTTGGATTGTGTCAACAAGATCAGGTAATGAGGATACAGTAAAATCTTACTGGAACTGGAACTCAGAATAAAGGGAATTACTTGTTTTAAAAACTGAGCTGCAAAGAGGATTTTTTCCCCTGCCTTAGGTTCCCACACCCCAGTGCTGGTGCAAAGGATGCCCTGTTCCAACAGAACACCTGAAGAGGTTCAGGTCCAATGGCAAAGGTGCAAACTGCAGCATTTGTGCTGTGCTGACACTGAACAGACTCATTTCAATTGATTTCTTTGATGTACAAATACAAAGCAGTAGCAAATCATTATCCACCTATAAATACATCACCATAAAAATACTTTTTTTTTTCTCCCCTTCCATCCCATCTTCAAACCATCAAAGCTGGCCTTACTTGCAGACAGAACTAAAGTCAAAATGCTTATTTAGAGTGATTTTACAAGTGCCTGAACATTTGTTGTATGTACCAGAAATGATGGGAAACACGACCTGGCTTAAAGAAATCCCTCTGTAAATTCCTTTCCCTGCTCACACATCCCAGCAAGGACAGCAGCACAGCTGGGGCTGCAGCTGGAAGCAGCAGTGGGACGGTGGGAAGTGTCTCCTTCAGTTTTACTGCCCAAGGTAAGAGATCCAAGCCCAGGCTGGGAATTGTGTCCGAGTTTAGGGCTCAGTCTGTGCTCAGGCACAGGAGGGCTGGGAGATCAGCTGAGGCCATGAAGGACATTTGTACCAATTCAGGGCAGCCCCTATATTGTCATGTTACCCAAAATAGTCTGTAAATAAACGTATTAATGGCCCACTTACCTGGAGGCAGCAATTCCTTACAGCAGCATTCAGGTCTTAATGCACAGCCCTGCCTTTCCAAAGGGATTCTCGCTGTGCACTGCCACAAATCCACGTTTCAAATGGAGATTGGGCACTATTGATCCTGCTGGGGTTTATTATGGCAGCAGTTTGCATTGCACAGGATTCATAACACTGCTGAAATACACCATTAACTCGGCCGTGTTTAGCCAAGATCACCTTGTGTCCAGCTCTGCTGGCCCTGGGCCATTCCAGAGGCCACTTCCACACAGGGGAGATGCTTTGTAGGGACCTGGAGCTGTCCCAGGCAGATGCAGAGTGGCTTTGGGTGCCCCCCCAGCCTCCAAATACCCACAGCTGAGCTGCTCCACACCCCAAAAACCCGCCCAAAACCTCCAAGACATGCTGTGCCCCTCTGGGCAGCAGTGCCCCAGGTGAGGAGGAGTGTGGTGAAGGCTGAAGAGCCTCCTGCCCTGCTCCAGCCCAGAATTGATTTACCATGTTCCTCCCACACCAAGTGCTCCCTGGGCTGAGCCCCCTCAGTGTCCTGGTTTGTCCAACACCTACCAGGAGCACCCAAGGAAGGACAGAACACAGTCACACTCTCATCAGTCTCCTGAACCTCATTTGTCGCTATTTTGATGTTTAAAACTCATCTGGGATGGGCAAACCACAAACCAAGGCTGTGCTCCTCACTCCAGGCTCAATGCTGCCTTTTGGAATGTGACCATCAGCCACTGAGGGGAAAATGCTCCAAAGCCTTGATGGAGATTAAAGGAAAGCACAGAAACATTGGTATTTTAAAGAATGAGCCATTTAGTTACTTGAAGTCAGTTTAAACTGCACGATATTGGGTAACTCAGCAAAGATCTCCCTTCAAAAGCTGCAATTTACAGGAGCTCTGCCAGCACTGGGTCAGTCAGAAAAGATGCAGCTCCCCAAGGACTGTTTAAACTCCTTTCCAAAAATAAGATTTACAAGTAAGGTCCAAGCCTCACTTCAGAGAAGCCCAATGGAATTGAAACTAAAATTATTATAATAGTCCAATGTACAGTTTCAGTTCAGGTGCTGCAGTGTTTCACTCACACATGAGCAGAGTCTCACAAACTCATCTTCCTGTTCCTTTGTATTTTTGATTGTTTGCTCAATGGAAATGTGATTAATGCAGTTATGGGAACACCTGCTACAAAATTAATATGGAACAAACCGACTTTGTGCATTAAAAGAATATTCTGATGTCCTTTTATCACCTGTAAAACAGAGGCCAACGTTTTCTTGAGCTGGTTAAGCTAAAAAGTTGCTTTTATGAACCAAAAAAATCAGGGGACTCTATTCTGCTCTGCAGAGCATAAGTCTGTCTGCAAAAGTCTGCTAATAAGGAAAAAATGTAGTGCTAAAAATAAATTTTGAACATTAGACATGCAGACAGTAGTAAACACAACCATAGGAAATACAGTCCCTGTAAATCTATTTAAAGGCCTTTTTTAAGTGACAGTGATTTAAATCAGGCCATGTGTGTGCCAACAGAAGTGTGTGTATATTAACAGGAGTTTGGAAATAAATAAGCATCGTGCCTTTGACCCAGGACTCCAAGTAAAGAGGAAACAGGTGATGCCTTAATTCCACCTGACTCAAACCAGCTTTCAGTCCCACGTTTCAGCTGCAAAGTTCACAATTTGGAACATACAATAATTAGGAAAATGTTTAACACCAGCCCACCCTCTTTATTAAGTCATTTCTTCAAGTATTTTTAATAGTGCAAAATACTGGTTTGCATTAGTACAGTTACTATGGGAATTCACAGTCCAAAAAAAAAAAATAAAAAACCTTAAAAGATTTCCAAAGTCAAACAAAAAAACTTTTTAATACTGTATTTTTAGCAAGAACATTTTTAACAAAGAATGTGTACTTTAACTTAATATGGTACAACAGAGAAACCATACTTAAAAGTTTCCATTATCTAACACTCTACTGCATATTCATTTTTCCATCTTAAAAGACCAAAAGCCAAGCTTGAACTGAGCATTTTTTTTTAAAAAAAAAACCAAAAAAACAAAAAAAAAAGCATCAATTATAATCCTCATATTACGTCAGCTATCAGGGTTTAGCTCACACTTTTGAATTGGTCATCTAATGAAAGGACAATTTTTTACATCGTTCTTTTAAAAAATGTACACACATTTCTCTTTAAAACGTTTAATATATATCGAGTATCTGCTTCAGTAAACAAAGCTTCTTTTATAAACACAATCGAAACAGCTCCATGTTGAACAGTTTCAGTGATGAACTGGACTCGTTGGATGTACAGCCAGTGCAGCCCATGGTGTGGCTTCAATTCATTGTGCCTTTTGCTAGCCAGTAACAGCCACCTCCTAAGGGAGAGAAAAAAAAAACAAAAAAAAAGAAAAAAGTTCTTTTTTTTTGGGGGGGGGGGGGGATGGGGGGGGGAAGGGGGGGAATTCCTGTATGTGCTTAAAAATACTAAAACTCCTTTCTAGCTCCAGGGACCTAAAAATGATGTGTTGTAACAGGCTTGGTTTGGTATGGGAGGCTTGTAAAAAGTCTCAGGATCTCTTCATACGGCAGTTTGTCAATGCAGCAACAGTAAATTGCTTGAAATTGTCCTTCAAGTTTTCATGCTACAAATCCTGTTCCTCACACAGTACTGAAGGCATCAAAGGCTGGAAGGGACGTTTCTCAGGTTCTATATAGTCTTCAAATAGTGGTCATGATACATTTTTCAACAATAGTTGGTTCCTTCAGTACATAATGGTTGGTTTGATGTATGTTCTGTTTTCTGGAAGGGGAGGAAGAAAAAGAGAAGAAGGAAAAAAAAAAGTCAATCACACAGTTAAATGTTTGAGAATTTACTGACACTTAAGTGGTTTGCCTTCCTCCCTAGGACAGACTGAGTAACGTGGCAGCAGCCCCACAACAGACCCTTATCACATGCACAAAACCTGCCAGGGAACAGGGTGTTAAACCAGAACTGCAGTGCTTGGGAAAAAAAAAAAATGTAAATCAAGATCTGTTCTTAGAAAACTGTTCTTTCATTCACAAACCACCACATTTCCTTCAAAATTCAACTTCTTTATTTAGACAACAAAGTGGAAAAGCACTTTTTTCCTCCATAAAAATACTCCCAGTTATAGTACCTATCAACTGTGATTTTTCACATTAAGCAACTTTAAGCCCAGGAAAAGAAAAAAAAAGATCTTGAAATGCCCACAGAAACTGAAGCTAACAAGAATCCATATTGCTGCTCATTATACAATGAATCATGAATCCACCCAGCTAAAGCCACAAGTACTGATCTGGAAGATGATAGCAAAATGATAATCTGGAGGAGCATTTTGTCTAATGCTGACATCTCTCCCATCAGTGTTTTGCATATGCCAATACTGCAACACTCCTAAGGAAGGAGCAAGTATTGACCTGCCAACTGACACTGATCCTTGGAGCAATCTCCAAGTTTGCCACATTTCAATTTCAAAATGCATTTCAGCTATAATATGAGTGATTTATCATTTAGCAGGAGCTGTCAGAGTAACCTCCCAGATAAAACAAAAACATCTGGAACCATAAACAGAGCAGAGCAGTAGCTGAATTTTAATCCAAATCCGACATGTTCACTTCATTAGGAACAGGAAACAGCTAATTAGTAATTGAATGTTTCATGGGTTTAAGGAGGCACAGGCTCTCCAAACCAAGATGATTTAATATGTTTTTTGGATGGAAGAGCCAGGGACAGAAAACTCTGCAGGAAGGTTTGGTCACTCCAAAGGAGTGACTCAAATTTGGCTGATGAAAATTACTGTCTTAAAGTTAGTGGAGGAAATATTAAAGCCTGGGGAGGGGGTGAGCAGAGGAATGCAAGTATTGAATGCTGTGGGATTTGGTTCTGGGGTTGTGGGGGGTTTTTTCCCTTTTTCTCATGATCAGGAAGTTGCACATGACACCTTTCCAGTGGAGGCTGTTCTTGATGTCCTTATACTATTTTAAAACTTATTTTTCAAATGGAGGTAAGAAGTGGGTACATTGTGGGCACTGTGGGCTGATGGACTGACTACACTTTGGAAAAGGTTTCCATATTTCCTTCCAACTCCCTTTATTTCTCTAGGAATGTTCAATGGAAGTACCTGGAATACCAGAGAGCAAGTCAATGCCCCAGCTCAAGCCCAGGGGATGTCATTGATCAGAGAACAGAAAGTGCAGAGTTAAATATTTCCTGTTTTACAACACTCTCAATTATTCTCCAGAAATTAAAGCACTTTTTTGTTGCTGTGCAATAAAGTGAACTCCATGGCATTAACCACGTCATCCAGCAACCACCTCCAAGGAATTAACGTGTTGGGAGCAGCTGTGCCCCCACTTCCACAGCAAAGACAATGTGATGTTGTCAAATTAATCTTTCCTGGAGAATATTCACCATCTCCTCAGTGCAGCTGCCTGCAAGCTCCAGACATTTTATAGCATTTTGCTGTATTATATAGCAAAGATTTGAATAAATCTGCGTGCAATAAATGTATTCTTTTATCAGGTTTATCCCTTAATCAAATATTCATTTATGTGGGCTTCATTCTATTAAGAACCCAAATTATACAAAGGTGAGCAAAAGCGTAGATTTACAGTAGTTTAAAGCCTAATCTCATTCTCTAGGGGTAATACTGACAATATAAAAACTGTATAAATGATATTCCCTAACACTAAATATGCTTATGAGCCCCCTGTGCATGTTACACTCTTTTACAGCCTACAGAGCAATGCATGACTGGCTTAATAAGCAAGACATTTAGAAAGGATTTTTTTCCCCTTCACAATGTGTAAGACAAGTGAAGATCTCAGAGTTCCTTGGTGAGCCAGAGACTGTGGTAATAACTGGAATTTTCCCTCAGGATGGCCCTTCTCTTCCCTGAGTTGTCAGCCCAGGGTGTATTCAGCTCTTGCACTTGTTTTAGCCACAGGATCATTGTTCAAGGTTTTAATGTGTGTATAAAGGACAAATCCAAAAGCAACAATCATCACCTGAATATTTATTCACATTTTGTTTTCTTTTTCCAGCCTATTCAACATCTCTTTAAACTTTCTGAATCCTTTGTGAGGGCCTTGTTTGTAAGATCTCTGTTTAAAGTCAGGAATTCAGCTGGATTTCCATAAAACTACTTTAACTTTCCATGTGCAACCTCACAACTTGTCCTGGCAATGCTGGAAACCAGTCCAGAGAGGGGAGCAATGCCCTGGTGCAGCTGGACCCTGGCACTGCCAGGAAACTGTGGCACACCGTAAATAGGAAGAAAGAAATTTGGGATCTGCTTTGTAATGAGGGAAAAAGCATAAATTGGTTGTATCAGTAACTTGTAATGACATATGCAATTTATAAAATGCACCCCAGCACTACAGACTGTAGAGAATATGGGGAGCAGAGAGGAAATAATGAACTTGAAATCCCAGTTTGTCAACTGGGGCTGGGAGAGCAGCTGGAATACAGGACAGGGGGAGCTGAGACCTTTACCCACCTTTTGTCCATCTCAAAATTTCAGCATGGCTTGCACAGAGAAAGAGACCCAGAAAAACAAAGAGTGCCAAAAGCAGAAATAGCAAAGAGGAAAATGGGGCAGTCAGGGCAAGATTTGAGTTAATTACAAATTAACTCTATTTCTTTCTTTAGGGAGCGGGGGGTGTTCTGAGCTCTCAGCCACACGTGGCTGTGTGTGCACAAGATGTGACAGCCTGGGAGTTGCACAGGAACTTTAAAAGAGTTTTTCTGGAAACACTGCAATGCCACAGCACAAGGGGACTACTGGGGCTTTAATAATTCAGAGCATCCAGAGCAGGACATGCACCAGGGACAGAGCCCAGCCTGGCCAGGGGGAAGAGGAAAAGGCCTCAGACTCAAAAGAAGAGGGTTGGATTTGGAAAATGACTGGTTAGATCAGAATATTGAAAAAATATGGCCCAGTTTCCTAAATTCTAAATCCCAAAATAAATTCCAAACATCCAGCAGTCCTTCAGCTTTGGCAAACGGCTAAAAATCAAAAGTTATTCACTTTTTAGTAACTGAGAGTTTCTGTGCCAAATCTCTGCCAGGTTATTTCACAAAGAAAAGCAGCAGCAGCAGCAGCCCCACATCACCTTCTGCTGCAGGTACAGTGAACCACATCTCCACCTCAGCAAAGCCTGTCTCTGCCTGTGCTGCTGCCTCCTCCTTGAAATTCAGAGCATTTTATTTTTTTGTAAATTGTTATCACCAAGTATTATGGTAAGATCTCCTTTTTAGGATTTTAAGCTAACATTGCCCTGCTGATTGTTCCAACATCCCCTAACAATGAAATATCGTAATACAAAAGTTAACTAAGGTATAAAGATGCAAAAGGAGAAGTCTCCCTGCGATCATAAAAGGATGTTATTTTCTGTTCAGCAGTTCATGTTACTGCTGTTCATGCTAATTAATTAAAGGAGCTGTTGCTGTAATGTGCAAACAGGGAATCTGAGAAACTGAGAGGGCTTTTAGGTCTGGGAGTGAAGTTAAGTCAATCTGGGCTCGGGCAATCAAATGTAATGAAATCACTTGTCAGTGCTAAGCTTGCAAAAACTGTGAAGTTTGACTAGGGAGTAAAAGGAATATAATTAGATTTCCAATAGGATAATAACTAAATGGCAGAAAGCAGTAAAGAGAAAATATTACTTTGTTAGCTAATGGTGCTGCTGTTGGGTTTTAGTTTTTATCAGCACACTTGTAGTTGTGCTAATTTAATTTGCTTTTATCAGCAAAAATGCACCACTCGAATGGTACTTGAATGTCATTTGCAAAAATCATTGATCTGAAGGTGCACTTAATGACACCCAGTATGTTTATTTTATGTGAAAGGGAGATTGGTTGATAAAATAGTTGATGCACTCTCGTGCTGGCCCACAAGTGAGAGATGGAAGGAGCAGGAGAGTGTCCTGTGTGCTCATCACCCACTCCTGCTCCTCAGGGGCTTCAGGAGCACTGCAACTATTACTGTTCTCTTCTGTCAGCTAAAAACCTCCCAGGTCAAGCTCTGAACTACAAGATCCAGTACAGGGATGAGGGAGGTATTAGACTGTAAAGTTCCAAAAAAAGTTTGAAGTCTCGTCTGCATGAAATCGCTGCTCAATTAATACACAAAGCAGAGAGAAAATGAGTCAAGTAAATGGGAAAGATTTATAATGCAGATCAGAAACGCAGTACATGAACAGCTTGTGTTAATAAAATCATTTTAAGAAATGAGCATAAAATATGATATGACTTAATCACTGTGAAAGGTGGCTGTGCAGTAGTTCTGTAATTTTCCTTTAAACCGTCTTAAGGAGATACTGGCAGTGGAACTAATTGAATTTCAAAGGAAAGGCACTGTGTGAATGATAGATTTCTGTCCAGCAGAGCTATTGGCAACAGAGAAAGAAAGGTCTGCATTGATGCTAAAGCTTTTTGCTGTCCAATAGAGAGAGATTTTGGAAGCCTGGAAACAGCTTTGGATTAGGGACATGTGTTTTGACCCTTCCTCCTCCCAGGGCCTGGAAAACAAAGGCAGCAAATGACAGGGGCAACGAGGGAGTGTGCTCAAATTGTTAAAGCTGGCAGTGCAGTAGGAGCTGTCAGGAACACAAATGGCAATCAAAGGCAAAGAGAATAAAAACTTATTACAGTATCAGCATAAATAAAAATGAAAAGAGACGGTGCTGCAGGACAGAAACTCTTTGAAATCTAAACAAGCTCTACCAAGAGCTCTTCAGAAACCTTTTTATCAGCTGAGAGTGTTCAGTGACCAACTGGCTCAGCTGCTCACACATTTCCATATGAGGAGGATCAGCAGGAAGGGAGGTCAGAGACAGAGGAGCTGCTGGTCCTTACAGGGGGAAGGGAAGGGAAGGGGAAGGGAAG
>VYZS01026233.1:29182-40731 GCA_013400695.1 Neodrepanis coruscans
TAAAATCACAAGGTTTTCCTGCATATCAATATATGACAGGTAATGTAAGAAAGTTCTCTTAATTCCTCAGTTAAAGTTCTCTTAATTCCTTCAAGCAAGTGGTTGTTGGAAGTGTTATGCATCACTTTCCTCACAGCATTTGTAATCTTTTTGATGTGAAGACACATTTGGGCCAAGTGCAACTCTTTTTTTCTTCAACTAAAGACTGCAGTTACCTTTCTTTTCATTACTAAAGTCTGCCCAGATGCACCTTTGACTCTCAGAAGTGTCTTGGAAGAGCTCTGAGCACTCATCTCAGCAGGTATCATGAACACAGCAGAAACATTAGGAACATTCTGCTTGTCAAATTTGAATACATGTGTCCCAACTGCTTATCCAACATTCAGACTATTTCTGGCAGCAGCAATTTTCCAATGGCAATATTTAGAGCACAACTCTAATGCTCTGTGTGCATATATATACACACACATATGTTATATGTATATATATAGATATATATGCATTACAATAAAGCTGTGATTCTCCTTCTCTGTAATACAGAGCATATGAACCTAAAAATCACAAAAAAGAGACAGCAGTGAAAATATTTGAAAGCTTTCCTGCCCAGATGACAGATGGAGGACAGATGCACACCAGAGGTATGTGAAGTCAAGCCTTCACCAGCTGAAAAATGCTCAAGTGAGGGTTGTGTCTGGAACTGCACAGCAGCCCCTCTTCTGTCTGTCTTTAGTCACCTTAAAACACAGAATTTTTGCACGTTACCATTACAGGATGCAGTAGAAAGGGTGGAATTGCTCTAAGAAGCAGCAGTTACATTGGAAGAGGAGCTGCCTCCAGATCAGCCACCATGAATATGGCACAGGATTGAAGGGGGGGAAAGGCTGGGCTGACAGAAAACCAACTCTACAAACTGGACTTTCTCCAAAGTTCCAGAATTTCAGTAACTGCCCAGACCAAATTTTATCACAGGTGAATGTGTGGCTCTAACAGGAATATGCCTGAGGACTCTGTATCTCAGCTGCCCCAAAGGATGATGTCTCAAGTCCTTCCATCACAGCCCTGTAGCCACAGTGCATTTATTGCTCTTTGGGAAGCATCAGACTGTACATGGAGGTGCTGTATTTACACACAGACACTGAACAGTGAGGAAAAAGCTGCACTAGATAACTTAGAACATGCAATCTTGATAGGCAGGTAAAGCTCTGAGGTGAAGTATTTTAAAAAGCTAAATCAAATGTAGAATCTTGTTTGAACTAAGAGCATATCTCTCAAAGACAAGTATCAGTTTCCCACAACTCTACTTCAACAAAGTTCATTTCTGGTCTTGGAAAGTGCTGATCTTACAAAGGTTTGTATAATTTACATTTANGAGAAGGGAAGGGAAGCTTTGCCATGGAGGAAAATAAGGGACAGGGCTGCAGCTCCCACTGCTCTCACACAGCAGACACTGAACTCTGAGGACACACAGCTCTCCCTCTGGCCAGGCTTCTAAACTGAACAAAGACTTCATGAGCCAAAGCCTATTACAACTCAAGAATGATGGAGTTCNGTCTCAAGTCCTTCCATCACAGCCCTGTAGCCACAGTGCATTTATTGCTCTTTGGGAAGCATCAGACTGCACATGGAGGTGCTGTATTTACACACAGACACTGAACAGTGAGGAAAAAGCTGCACTAGATAACCTAGAACATGCAATCTTGATAGGCAGGTAAAGCTCTGAGGTGAAGTATTTTAAAAAGCTAAATCAAATGTAGAATCTTGTTTGAACTAAGAGCATATCTCTCAAAGACAAGTATCAGTTTCCCACAACTCTACTTCAACAAAGTTCATTTCTGGTCTTGCAAAGTGCTGATCTTACAAAGGTTTGTATAATTTACATTTAGAAAACATGCCCAAACCATTCTGCAACACATTTAGTTTTTAAGATGGCTCACAACAAGCAGGTAAGTGAAGGGCTGTGGTACATACTGCACCTTGCATTGCTGCACTGTCATGTTGGGTTCCATTGTGTTCTATTTCCATCTCTGGGATTCCAGCATCTGAAAGATGGGAGACTCAAGATTAATGCATTACCCTCTGCCCCCCTCACATGCATCTGCAGAAAAATATTTATAGCAAACGAGGGGGATCTCCAAGTTACAAGGTCCTGCATAAAACATTTGGTCCTCATAAGGATTTTCAGTAGTAAATTGTTTCCAAAATGTGCCAACATCACTGGTCTCACAGTGAATTATTTTTAACGTGCTTCATATTTGTCTGACTATCAGATAATAACCCACATGTGGTATTAATATGGCTGTAAAACCTCCTGCAGAATGAGGGCATCTGACAGAATTAAAATACAAGTCCAAATTAAACTGTGATAGTATTAAACTAAATTGACTATTCTACAGGGCCAAATACCTTCAAATTACAGAATTTAAGAATTTATCCTGTGCCAGGCAACAGTTTTGTGTGTGTGTGTGTGTGTATCAGTTCGTTTGAGTGCACATCACAGGTAAGAACTGTGCAAATGGTGTTTCAAACCTCAGCTCAGGATGTGTTACCACCCAAAGCAAAACTACATCTGCCATTTCATGGGAGACATTTCCTGATTTCTGAGAAGAGCTTTCCAAAGAGGACTGTGCTCTTTTTTTTTCCAAGTTGAGAAGGAGTCTCCTAACAACCCTCACTTTGGAACTGTTTCATTTCATATTGGTAATACCTGTGTCTGCACAGTCCTTGGGGGGGGCTGGGGCTCCAACACCCCAGGGTGTTCCAGTAACAGATGCCATTATCCACCTTGTGCCAACAAGGATTAGCATGAAGGGGATGTGATTTGAATCCATGGCACCTCAGATCCTGGAGAAACATCTGCTTCCCTTAGAAATTACAGCAAGGAAAAACCCACAGCTGAAAGGGAGCTGTGTGCACAGTTTGGGAGCCTTTCTGTGCAAAAGCCTGTGCTGGACTTTCTCAAATAGAGAATAATTTCACAGATCCCTTCAGTTGGAGTGGCAGTACCTGTCACAATTTGCAGGTCACCCACAGTACCTGAGCTCTGTGGCAAAGCAGGGCAAGTCCTTACACAGGAGAGAAATATCTTAGTACTCTCTGTGTAAATAAAATATATTTCATGTATGCATGTGCAGCTCTATAAGCACATATGATCAAAAAAGTGGTACTTTCATATATATATACAATTTTTTCTTATAAAATTACAAGTGACTGCTATTCCACAGGGTTTCCCTTTCTCACATTCCTGTTTTGAAGGCAAGCCCAGGGCACTGATCTACGAATGTGAAAAGGTTCTTTCTTCACAAACCCTTCAGAGTACATGTTGTCTGTACAAAAAATGACAAAGTCATCTGTAACTAATAACAGCATCTGTTGAACGAGACAGACCGTCAGACTTAAATTAAAAATACTCAGAATAGCCCTTCACATTTTGTTGTCATAAAATTGTACCTGCAATTAAATTGTGGATTAAGATGCTAATGAGCTACCTGATTTGCATGTGCAATCAGATTAGCATGTAAATACCAGCCTCTGTCAGGCACTGACACATACATGAGTACCTGAGTGTGCCTGCAGATCACACTGTTGCAGCAGAGGGAAAGGTGTGTTAATCACACTGGTGGCACCTTGGTATCCCTGCATTTGTGGCTCCCACAACTGCTGGGTGCTCCTGACTGGGTGTGAGTGGCAGATCGTGGTTGGAGGTTTGGTTTGGAGGATTTGGGGGGTTTCCTGACAGGATCTCCAGGTGCTGCCTCTGCCTGTGGAGTCTGATCTGGGCATTTGTCTGACCCAGGGGAGGGGAAGGTTTCACTGGGTCTGTCCCCCTGCTCTGCCCTGTGTCCCAGCAGGGTGTGACTGAGGTTGTAAATCCAACCTGAATCACTGCTGGGCACTGTCAGGGCTCCAGAACACCAGCCTGGTCCTGGTCACTCATACTCATGGGTTTACATCTCTTGGATGCTCCAGATAAACCACAGCTCAGTCCCTCATGGAGTGAGGAGCCTGCCCTGACTCTGAAGAACAGAGAACTCCACACAAGATACACTCATTATTTCCACTGCAGTTCAGGCAGTTTTTGGTCTGCAGAGCCCAGTGCAGGCAGCACAAAGTGACAGACAGACCACAGGACACACAGACACCACAGAGACTGAACCTCTGACTCTCAACCTCTGCAGACACTTCAGGGCAGGGCTGCACAGCATAAAACAGCTACAGAACTTGAAATTCATTAAAACTCAGGTAGGTTCAGTCTTAAACATTCAAACCAAAGCTCTAAACTTTGGCCAGAACCATCTCAAGCAGGAGAGGCAAATCCTCCCAGTACCCAGAACTTCATCAGTGTTTAGGAGATGAACCCATTTGCTTTTGTTTCACAAGAATATCTGAGAAGTGTTCAAAACCCACTCAGCTCTGAAAGCTGAGACATATTTAACAAACTTAAGAGGTCTTGAGGCTGAGCAAACTTCAGCCAAACAGCTTTTAAAATGAAGCACAGAGGTTCTAAAAATCAATCTGCTGGAAGAGAAGAGTTCAGAGAACCTTACAGGAACCAAATTTCACATTGTCTTAGCTGGCACTGTAACAGATTTCTCTGTAATATATTCAGCATTTCTTGTCATCTCTGTGTAAACTGCTCTGTCTGTTTCTCTAGTTGGAGGCTTATTTATTTTTTTAATTCATGACCCAGAGCACGTGGCCTGAAAATAGATTTTTAATTATCTCAGGAAAGAATTGGGGAGGTTTATCCTGGAATTTGCTCTGTACATCATCTTTTTTTTTCCTTTTCTCCACTCAATCAAACACCATTTAAAGCTGACTGTGAAGGGCCAACTAAGACATTACCATTTAACATCCTGAGACTGTCACCTGATGTGGCCTGTTTAAGTGCCTGTTCCACTTGTTCTCTTCTCTTGGATTCAAATTCCAAAGCCTCCTGCAATTTTCTCTTTGCCTTCTTCTCTTTCTTCAAGCGTTTCTGAATTGTTGCTGAAATGTGAACATATTGTAAAAGGGGTTGTTAAAGCACAACTAGTGAGAGGGTGAAAACAGTAAAAAATTAGTGTATTTTCAATATTCAAAGGCCCAGATGTAGCTCAAAACTCTGGTAACTGCCTGGTGGGATCCCTACAGAGCCATCCCCTTCTGCTGAGTCTATCCTGTGTTCAGGAAATGCTCCTCTCCTGGGAGCAGCTCTTGTTCCAGGGGTCTGTGATCAGCTGGCACATTGGATTGGCACCAGGAAGATGAGCTGGACCAGAGGTGATGCCCCCACACCTTCTCAGAACCAGAAGAACATTTTCAGCAAGCTCTGGAATGGGTCAAAGAGCCCCTCAATTCTTCCTGACTTTTACAGATCTTTCTGTATTTGTCAGTGTTCCAGAGAGGAGGAAAAATTAAAGGATACCCTTACATGGGAAATCTCTGAGATTCATAAATTATGAATGTCTAAATGTGAGCTACAGAACACAGCTCTGGAAAATTGACCAGCCCACACAAAAAAGCCTCTCTCTGACATATATTCTACAGCAACAAAGATGTGCATGTGGTGATGACTGAAAGCCAAACAATTCTGAGGGCATTGATTATTGGTGAAATCCTTTTTTTCAAGTCAGAAGCCAAGAAAGTCTGAATGGTTTCTGGTGACTTTAATGTGACTCAGGAGGTGCACAGTGTGCTGTCCTACAGGGAGGTAAATTCTGCTTCACAGGAATACACAGCCCTATCCACACTGGCACTGGGGTGATGTCACATTTCTGGACACCCCTTGCAATTTTACAACTTCTAATAATATTAACAGAGCATTACCAAAATACTAATAACAACAAAAATATTAATATAATATTAATAGTATTTGTTGAGCCTTCACTACTTGGCTGAGAGGTGTGAGACCCAGGCTGCTGTTCTACACACCCAATTTCCATTCAAAATGCACAGAAAGACAGGACTTGGCACCTCCATTTTTGGTCTTATCTAGTTTTATCTTTCTGATTTCATGGATATAATCTAGAAGCAGCTTTTGGCACACAAAGTGCTCTTCCTTTCCTTCAGATGCAGATCTGAATTTTAAAAAGAACCTTCTCTGCAACAGCACAGCGAGAAATTCAGATTTCCTAATTCCATTGCCTGTTATTATCAAAAGCTTCTGAACAGTCATGGTTTTGGCTTAGAGGGCCCCATCTGGGCTGTGCTACTGTGCCTCATTCTCCTGATGGCAAAAAGAAATTATCTAGGGTTATTTGCTTCACATCTTGCAGTTGGGTAGACAAGTTCTCCCAGTTTTGTCTGGTTTATTGCATTGAAGTTTTCTACAAGAAACTACACTGAAAATGCAGAAATGTGGGCTAAGGAAGTAAGTAGTAAGGTGATGAAAACAATCACCTAAAAACCCAAATTACATCTGTATATTCCTCACAGCAAGACTGATTCTCAGTGCTTGGGGGATAATAACAGAAACTAAATGAAATTAAAGGTGTCAGATGAAGAAATCAGGCTGGGAATACCTGGACAGAGTGATCCTAAGCCAAGGAACTGCACCAACTTCCCTCCCCAGAACCCACCAAAACCCTCTGTGGCCACTTGCCCTGCAGGAAATAATCCTTCAGTCCCTGTTGTCTCTGCCTACAGAGGAATGTGCTTCCTTCTGCTTTTATTAAACTTGAATCTTCCATGACCGGGGCTACTCCACTGCTGCCTTACACTGAGTATGTCACTGAACTCAGTCCTCAGCAGCTCCAGCTGGAAATGCCAAAGGGTTCCACCTTTAATAGATACCTAAAGTCCATTTTTCATTCCCTCACCTCTGCTCTGCAGCTCAGCTGTGAGTTGCCTTTCCAAACTCTCTCGTAGCTCCCGCTCTCTACAAAGCTCCATCTTTAACTCTTTCTTTTCCTGCTGGATCTGCTTTTCCTGGACTCTTGCATTGTCCACAGCCACTTTCAGCAGGCCCTAAAACACACACAGAGGCAAGAGCTGAAAAAAAACCCCTCATTTCATTTCAGCAGGGACAAAATTCATCCAATTTTTTCTTTTACACCCTTTAGGAGAACAGGAAAATTAAACCTACAGACCTGGAGCACAACTGGGCATTTGAAGTAGCTAAATGTTATATATGAGGAATTTTGTGGCATGGAAGGTTGGGCAAATCCATCCTACTGCTGGGATTTGTTAAAAACACAATGCCCTGTCAGTGGTGACCTTGGTCAACTGCAGGGAGAAGCTCTGGAGGAATAATGAGACTGCTGAATTTTAATATGATCATTATTGCCAATTATTAAGTCAAACATGAAACCCTTTCATGATTAACAATGCCAGTGGAAACCTAAGCATTACATGAAATAAAAGAAACTAGAATTGCAGATACACAATAGTTTCTAAGAGTTTTTGAAGAGGCTGAAAAAGACACCCATGTTATCTGTCATGACACAGCCTGGCCCTGTAGAGAATAATTTACCTGAATGTTGGTTAATAGTGTTTCTACTGATGAAAGACCATCAGCAAAAAGAAACGGCGCCGGGAATCCAGGAGGCAAGGCCTGTCCAGCCAGTTGGACTTTGTCTAAGGTTGGTTTCATGATTGGAATGGCAATTTGGACCTCTTCTGTAAAGACAGGGTTAAAAGGGACATGAGAAAGCATTGGAAATGTAATCTCTACAAACTTACATCCCGTTTACCTGGAAGTCAAAACACAAGAGCATTAGAAAATCGAACATTGCTCCAGTCTCTGGGCAGCTGGGATTGTTGCCAAGGGAAGTTTGCAAAATAATACAAAACAACAATCAATATCCTGAGACTGTAACACAGCTGTAAGAGAGAATTAGATCTCAAATTCCACAGAATCACAACAGCATTACGCACTTCATTAAACCTGAACGACCTTCCCTCATTCCACCACGTTTGCCATTCTGGGATGTGCATTTTTTCGTTGCTGTAACCTTGGCAAAATTCTAATCAAGGCATGTATCACATCTCTTCCCTCCTTTCCCTTTCCCCTTCCCAAGCTCAGCAGTAAATCACCTGCACTGAGTCATCCATCCCCTCCTGCTCTGCCGTGTCAGCCCAGCGTCACTGCAGGCTCCTCAGCAGCTTCCTGGCTGCTCTCAGCCCTCCTGGCCACTGGCAGCAGCCAAAAATGCTCTGCTGGCTTCTCTCTGCAGCTTTAGAGAGGTGGAGGGGTCACAGGAGCTCCTGCTCTCACTACACATCTCTTAGAGAGCACAAGCAGCTTCCCCTTCACCCCTCGCCTCAAACACATCCTGTTGGTAGAGACCAAGCTGTGCACAGAAATGTGTATCCAGAAAGAAAATGCAACATCAGTAATTCTTTTTCAGGAACTCTTAAGATTTAGGGAGGAATCAGTGCTACCACCAGTGAACTCACATTGCTAAACAGAGTAATTTAAACATCTTATAGGATAGTAAATGGATCTCCTTCCCTAAGATCCCTGTGAGAACTCCTTCCCACATACCCATTTTAAACTTGGGAGTTAACTGCTGAAAACTACAGAACTAAAATCTAGCAGTCTCTATCTAAAGCCAAACTCAGTGCATTTCTTTTACTCTGAAATGTTAAAAAAATATTTCTGTGTAATATTCCATGAAAATCCACTATATATATATACATATACAACGATCCTGGACTTGCAGAAACCACGATGAGTATCTTCTCAGCCTCTTAGTAAAGCCTGGAAGAACTGCACTGCCCACAGTTCCTGATGCCTGTGCTTGCTCAGGGCAAACTCAGCCAGCCCTGAGGATTTCAGCTGTCAAGTGTCTTGGTCATACTAAAGCCCAGATTTACAATTAGCCCAGATCACATTCAAAAGGTCTCCTTCTCCCTCCTCTCTTACTTAAGGGAAAAACAACTCAGGAAGAACCTGACCAGGAATTAACTGAGCAGCATTTTCTGGTGTAACCCACTCCAGGAGCCTCCAGTGAGCAGCACTTTTTGCTGTGTGTCTAAAACACCCACCTGACAACAAAGCAGGAGCATTAGCAATTTTCAAGGATTCTCTGAAATCTCTGTTTAGGGAGTATTTTGGGTTTGCTGTGCGAGTTCATTAAATGGAACATCTTCATAATGATTCTTCAGGACTCCTAAGAAAAGCCTCTGCACATCCTCAGAGCAAACATCTTAGAAATAATTTAAATATTCCATTAAAAAAAAACAACAAACAACTCAGGTAACATGCTCAGACCACAGAGTTTGTGCTGACTCAGACACACCATTTCTCATATTTAAATATATCAGCAGCAGAGTCTTTAAAATAAACTGATTAGTTGTCACATATGATGCTGCCCAGGAACAGCAGCTCAGCCAGGGAGTTCACAAAAAAAACTAAACAGAAGTGGCACCTGAAAAAGGAGGCAATACATGAAGTATGCATAACAAAACTGGAGCTGCCTTAACACCCCCAGAAATCTCCACTATTTGGAGATGAAAGTAATAACATTAAATTGGCCGAAAGGAAAATTACTATTGACTGTGAAGACAGGTTGCATGGTCTATGGTTTGTAATGCTACTGTACAGCAGATTGAAGTTTCAAAATAGTATTACTCTTCTTTAAAGAGAGAGACACAGCTAAATTAGGTGCTGCTTGCTGCAGTGAGGATCAAATGCAAAAAGAATCATATTTCATCAGACCTAGTCAACACCAGGAAAATAAATAGAAATATAAGAGGTATGCAGGCAATGATTCATTTTGATAATCTGGCCCAAGAGAGACACATAGAGACAGCACACAGATCTAAGCTTCTGCCAAAAGACAAATAGGACACAGAGGGTGGGAATTGGGATGACAGTGTAGCAGAGGTCACATCGATTTTCAGCAGCAGTTTTCACACAGATGAGATAACCCTGGACTCTATTTGGCCCATTGTTCATATCCTACCTGTCCCAGCAGCAATAAATTTCCAAGTCCCAGAAAAAGGGCAGTAAAGAAGAAGGATTCTACTTATGACTTCTTATGATTAAGTTTTTGTGCTAACCAAACATGCCTTGCAGACCAAGGTCACATTGCATGTTAAAGTCTGTAATAGCTGAAACCAGGAGCAGCATATTATGTTTTAGCCTATATGGGTGGAAACTGTCAAACCATTCATCACTTTTTTTTTTTTTTTCTGATTGAAATCACACTCTGCAAAGATGAATGATAAATGCATTAGAAATCTATTTCAATCTTGTAATAGGTCTTCACATCTGAACGGTGTCTACATCTCGCCCGTGCTCTGAGGAGGAGCACAGTTAGGCAGGGATTTATTAGCCAGACTTGAGGAGTCATCATTGAGAAAGCAATTAAAAACAGCCTGTGCTGCAAGCATTTCTTGGGGATTTTGTATCAATTGCACCTCTTTAATGCAAGGATAAAAAAATAACGTCGATTTAAGGGTTTTGATTTGAAACACGGCTAAAAATATAAATACTGAAAGCTGCACTCACACACACAATACAAGAGAATAAGCAAGAAATAAAGCCAAGACAGCTACAGCCTGAGCAAGGACACAAACAACCTCTCTGATTATTCAGGCAAAGTGGGAACTACTTTTATCGAGCCAGTTTGTTAAAGCTGCCATGCTTTATAAAAGCATTCAGGAATCCATTTAGAGGGCAGTCTTTTTATTTTAATTTCTACCTGACACCAAGATGAATAGAGGAGAGCAAGAATTATATTGCAGAGCAGAGAAATACACAGTAAACACTACCAGTGAATGGAATATCATCCCAGGAAAGCACACAGAAACCTGCCAGGAACTTTCTTGTTCTTAATTCAATATGCTGAAGTATTTCATCTTCTGTCTCCTGCCTAAGCTGCAGGAACAGGGATTGGCAAAGGAGGCATCAACCCACAGACTAAACACAGTGCTGGGAACAGGAGGAACACAAATTTCTCCCTCCCAACAGCACAGGGCCCAAACCAACAGGTACTTTGGTTTAATTTCTTCCACAAGGCACGTTTTTAAACCCAGCAGTCACATACCTGAGACACCCAACATGTCACATCCCTCTTCAAACAAGGCAGAAATATAAAAGCTACAATTTACACTGGTTAGATCACCTAGTTCATTCTTCACACACATTTCAGAACTTTATCTACCTGGAGCTGCATAAGCATCATTCACCTCAAAGAGCTCACAGAGTATAACTAGTGAATTAAATAAATACGTGGCACAGGGAGGAAACAAACAATTTATACAAAATTTATAGTTATTTATCTGTCAGAGCCTAACCAAGACATCTGATCTCAGAAAGCCTTCAGCAGAAGAGGGTTTGGGGCACAGATGGCAGCTGGGTTACTCCTTTTCCCTGGCTGTGGCACAAAATGCACAAACCTAAGGACTACAGTGGGTTATTGCAATTATAATTCTTTGAGCTTCACAGCTGAGTGATGGGGATTACATTTAATGGTCCATAGTTACAGAACAGTCTGGGCACTCTAATGGACCTCTTTGACTTTTAATAAAATAAAGCAGAGGATCTGCAACATCAGCTGGGTTGTGTGTGTGACTCACCTCTGAAAGTAAGATATATATTGGAAATGGCACTATTTGCTCAA
>VYZS01026234.1:18612-34897 GCA_013400695.1 Neodrepanis coruscans
CTGCTTTCCCCGGGGTGGGGGGAGCCAAAGGATATCTTTTCTTTTCCATTTTCAGCACTAAATCTCTCCTCGGGCAAAAGGGAGGAAAGGGGGGAGGGGCGCGGTTTTGTAATCTTCTTAAGTTGTTCTCCTTAGTCGGAACCGGCCAGAGGGTAAAGGCTAAGGGGCCCTCAAGACCACACGCTCCCTTCTAAATACCGTGGAGTCTCTTTGCCGGGCTCTGAGAGAGACAGACACAAGCACTATTCGCCAGAGTGTCCTTGCCCCAAACGAGGGCCCTGGAAGAAATTTATTTATTTGATTTGTCTGTTTTGTACTTTGTTTGTCGGGTTTTAGTGTTTTGCGCAAAATAAACTGTGATTGTTTGTGTGTTCTCTTCATTTTTAGGGTGTGTGTGTGTGACTTCTCTCAGAGTCTCTGCTCCAAAAATCACTGAATTTGTGGTAAAACCACCACAGGAGTGTCAGAAAAACATCTCACAGTGACCACTTCCCCAGGCCAACTCCAGAGCTTTGAGCCTGGTCAAGTGATGCAGAGATAATAACAGCAGATTTCTGGTCTTAAAAGTTCAAAAATTGTATTTGCACTTTCTATTCCTCTTCCTTTCCCTTCCTCCCATCCCTAATTCTGTCTCTGCTCCTCAGTAAAGCTACAGAACTCAAACTGTAGCAGGATCTGCACTTTGATCTGTCCATAACATGCAAAGAAAAAATAGACATAATTGTGTTTCATTTAATAACCCCTAATATAACTAATCAAACTGATTCTCCCACTGACCCCTCTTTTTGTCCCCATTTATCCAATTCCTGTGAATCCCTCAAGCTTTTGTTCTTTAAAGACACAAAGAGCAATAAAACTTTACACCCAGAGAGAATATTCTGCCTCAGCCTTTCAGCTGATGGGAGGTCTGAGTACAAGAGAAGTCTCTTGGTTTTCAGGGTTCCTAAAGCAATGACATCTCTTTGGTTAGTGATGAACCTCAGCACCATCAGGAAGTGGAAGAAAACAGCATTATCCATATGGAAACAGCCATAATAAGGGAAGTCTGGAAAATTTGGGAACAATTCATTGCTAAGGCTGAATATTAAAGCTTTAAAGAAGCTTCACCTAAAAAAGCAGCAGGAGCTTTGCAGACAAGATGCACATTAAAGTCTTGAGTCAACTCCAAAACCCAGACCTGTCCACCATCCAAAACATAATCTTTTAAATGGTTTCTATGAGAGTCAGAAACTGGGATAATGAAATTGGAGCTGTTGGATGTGCTGGACGTGATCCCTTTCAGGTCTCAAAGTCTTGGTTATGGAGCACCAACCTCAGGATCAGTAAATGTATTACAGTCTGTTCCATCAGCACTTCTTGCTGATTTATCCTCCTCCCCAACCTGACCCAAAAGGGTGTGGCCATGGCTTGCAGGCTTAGGCCAGCTTTTAAATCCAGCCCTTATCATGAACAAGTAATTTGATATTTCTCATTACTGGTGGCAAGAGAAAGAGCCAAAGCCACACAGAAATGCCTCTATTCCACAGTTAAAGTTGTTGGCTACAGAAATCCTAGAAACTAAAATGACACTCCTGAAGGTCTCAGACATTCCTTTAACTGTCTAAAACATCTTATTACCAAATGTATCTTATCCACCCAAAGAGAATCATGAAGGCACCAGGAAAAAGCATCAGTATGAAGCTATTTTTTATGCCTGGTTAAAGTGATAAGTAACTCACAACAGTGGGACACCCCATCAGACAAGAGGCCAAAGAATAACACAAGGATTGTGTCACTTCTCATGCAGAGAAAACAAGCTGAACCCAAATCCTTGGTGTGTTTAAATCACAACATTCCCAAGCAGAGCCAAGGATTAACTGTTCCCTTGCAGATCTTCAGAACAGCAATCACATAATCCCTCCACCACCTCATATTAAAGATCTGTTCTCTTCTATATCTGAGGGTCAAAAGTTGAGTGAAATTAACTGTCAGAATATTGTTCTTTTATTTATGGGTGAAGCTGCAGGACTTGAGCTCCACTGGAACTGCTGGAGCACATGGCTGCACTCACATCCAACAGGGCTGTGGCCTCTTCTCCTTTATTGTCCTGTCTGAGAGGGTGGAGAGGGTCACCTGTTCAAGGCCAGGATGGGGCACCCCATGGCAGTGGGGTTGGAATTAGATGATTTTTAATGTCCCTTCCAAGCCAAATCAAACCATTCTATGCTTCTATGAAATGCAGGGAAGGTGGGCAAAACTCCTGTCCTGGATGTTGCACTGTTACAGTCATATATTAAACCAATCCTTGGAGCTGGATCCATCATTTATGTTATCAATGCTGAAGCCAAAGCAACCAGCACAATACCTGGAGCTCTTTAAATGCAGAATTTCTGAGCATATTGAACTCATTGTAGAAGCCCAGATTTATGAATAACTGAGCAGGTCTAGGAGTAGAGCACTGAGGGTCACAAATCAGGGAGTCATAGAATCATAGAATCACGGAATGGTTTAAGTTAGAAGGAAACTTCAAGATAATTGAGTTCCACTATCACAGGTTGCTCCAAGCCCCATCCAACCTGGCCTTGGACACTTCCAGGGATGGGGCAGCCACAGCTTCTCTGGTCAGCCTGTGCCAGGGCCTTCCCACCCTCACAGGGAAGAAATTCTTCATTATATCTAATTTTAACCTACTCTCATTCAGATTAAGGCCATTCCTCTTGTGCTGTCACTCCAGGCCCTTGTCCAAAGGCCCTCTGCATCTCTCTTTGAGTCCCTTTAGACACTGGAAAGGGCTCTAAAGTCTCCCTGGAGCCTTCTCCTCTCCAGGCTGAACACCCCCCCTCTATCAGGCTGTGATGCACCAGGATTCAGCAAGAACCAGCTCTCATCCCAGAGAGGCACTGACAGCTCCTCTGAAGTCAAAACTCCTTACAAACAACATCCAAGAGCATGGAAGAACACTTGGGACTCAGTGGATGGGGATGGATGTACTGCAATGTACTGCAATGACTGGCTCTGGTACAACAATGCCCAAAATTCACATTGCATAAAAGTAGGTGGAGGAGGATGTCCCCAGAAACAAGTTTTCCACAAAACACCTTTATTTTCTAAATGCATCACAATAATGCTGTTTGTCTTCTGCTCTGTGGGATCTTCCTGCAGATCCTGTAAAGTTTGAGGCAGCAGAAATCCTGCAGAGGGCCAATGAGGTGTTATTTTTTGATTTACTCTTGTGACAAAGAATTATAGGTTTGGGTTGCTCTTCTTCAAAGTTGGTCTATGGTTTCTCATCGCACCTGGAAATTCTTCAGGTTAAGTTGGAACCACTGTGGTCAAAATTAGGCACCTTCACAGAAGACTCTAAAAGACAAAATGCCCTACATCTGTCTGGTTCAAAATAAAAGGCAAATATCAAGTATTTAAGCTGTTTCCTCACATTTTGAGGCTTTTTGGACAAAATATCTGTGAATACAGAGCATCCTGTGTTAGGATGGACATGGAAATACTCACTTTTTTATGAATATCAGCTTATTGAATCAGGCTGTGACCTGGGTATCTGTAAGCTGTGAACTGTGAGACCTGTAAAAACTACACCTCAAGAATCACAATGTCATTGCACATTGCAGAGCCGAAGGGATAATGTGAATTATCCTTCCCTGTGTAAGGGGATTTAATATATTAAGAAATCTCTCCTTTCTTAAATTCCATCTAAAGGCTAAAAGGGCACCAAAAACTGTGTGAGACTTAGTGGGGCAAAGAATAGATGCAGCTCGTGAGGATAAACTTAATTTAGAGACCAATTGGATCTGGGATTCCCCACTTTCAACAGCTGCTCTTTCCAGTGCTACAGCCTTTCAGGTAAAAAAGAAACTGAAATTTTCCCTTCTCACCTCATTTCAACAGGTAAAAAAAAAAATGGAGGAACATGGGACCAGCCAGCCATAAATACCAGGAGTTAGAGCCAAGAATGGTCACAGCAAGGCCACTGATTTTAATTCATTGATTCCCAGAGGATTATTCTGACTGTTTCTTTTATGACCCAGCTTCTCTTTGTGCAAATGACTCAGCCCAAGAGGACATTTTAGATGACATTTAATATTTACATTTTTATACCCCTTTGGAGTTTCCTCTGCTTTCCACTGAGCCCTCAAACCTTTCCTTTCCTTTTCTGTTCCAGTTTTCTCACTGTGCTGTTTCACTGTGACTCTCACTGTGAGAGTCAGAGCTGAGGAATAAACCCAGGAAGCGTTTTGAGTACTGCAGGAGGAAAATAAATGCAACAGAACAGCTCATCTGTTGAATTTTAGACACAACTGGGTGCACAAAAGTCTGCTTGGTGTTTGTCAGTGGAGCACCTTGTACTTTCAGGTAGAATTTCCTCCCAAAGGCCTCTGTAGTGAACATGTTTTAGCAGAAATTGCTCTTCCCTTATTCAGTCACAATGAAATAACACTTTGCTGGACTCAGTGTTTTCATGAGAACATGAGACCTCATTGTTCCCAGTGTGCAGCCACAGTTTGCCTTTCTTTTGTCCTGTAGGTCACAATTCCTGTGGCTTTCCCACAGTTGTGGACAGCTGTGACTTTCAGCCCTCAGGTTACTGTTGTGAGGGATAAGAGGGATGAGGATGAGTGTAATTATTTAAGAGTTGCTTCCAATTACATCTTAAAGCAAAATGCTTTTCCCACAGCATGAAACATGTTGATAGCCTGTTCCCAAATCTTCCTGTCCTTTCCAGGAATTTCTATGGATTTCATTGCTCTTCAATGAGAAAACCAAACTCCTTCTCTTTGCCTGAGAAGGGCAGAAGCCACTTCAAGCAAAGGCTGAAGAAAGGGACCCAAAGAAGGGATTTTGGCCAAGGCAAAGATTTTCCTGGACCATTCTGGAGGACTGAGTTGACCATTCTTTCTTTTTTTTTTTCACTCTGACATAGTGATGCCATTTGCTCCTACAGAACACACCTGTCCATCCAAAGAGACATTCAGGCTCTTAAATCTTCCATGTGAATCTTCCCTAATGCTCCTGAAGAGCAGCTGCAGCCAAACCTCAACTCACACTGGCAAAGGTCCTCTCACTGTCATTGATGGGTGAGGTAACTCCACATAATTCATATTTTAATAGGAAGTCCTCAGGAAATTACTCAGGATATTCCTCATCTACTTAAGAGCAGGAGATACTATTTATAAAATAGTTTGCTTTCGTGTGTTGATGTCTGAGCTGATCCATTAAAAGCCACAATCATGGAATCATGGAATGATTTGTGTTGGAAGGGATCTCTTTCCATCCCCCTGCCATGGGCAGGGACACCTTCCCCTTGATCAGGTCACTCCAAGGCCCATCCAACCTGGCCCTGTTCACTTCCAGGCATTGGGTGTCCACAATCACACTCATTTTCAGGAATGCCATGGAGACTAAACATTTTTAATGATGATTTTCAAATCTGCAGCACCTTCCAGGGAAAGCCAATAAGATATTTTGTTGATCTACATCCCTACTTCATTTTTTTACCCTTTAGTGGAAGATGTGAAGATATTCAAGGACAGGTTGTAAAATTATGACAATAAGAGAGAGAAATTTCCATTTCAAGTTGCAAAAGAAAGGGAAAAAGAAGGAAGTGAAGAATCTATTGCAGATAGATTTGACATCTCATCTCATACCATTCCTGAGGGGTTTTCTAGAGCAGGAAAACCTGGTGGGGGCAGCCTGACCCCTTGACATCAGTAGTGCTTGTGCTATTGATTTTCATCTGAGTTTGCACAGACAATTTCAGGTTGTGAGCAAAAACATTCTCCTTCCCACTCAAACTGATTGGACAAGGAGAAATGGCTTTGAATTGTGGCAGGGGAGGATCACATTCAATATCAGGAAAAATTTCTTCAGTGGTTGAGCACTGGAAAAGGCTGCCCAGGGAAGTGACGGAGGCACCACCCCCTGGAATTGTTCAAAAAGGGGGTAGATGTGGCACTTTGCAATATGGCTTAGTGGGTGTGGTGGTATTGGGTCAAAGGATGGACTTGATGATCTTAGAGGCCTTTTCCAACGTTAGTGATTTGAAGATTTTAAATGAATTCCTTGTTTTCAGAACTCCAAATCTGAGTTCTTCTGTGCCTCTGCTCCCTGCCGAGCTCAGGGCACGGAGGTACAGAAGGTGCTCTTTGATCTCTTGGGTTTGGTGGTGGTTAATTACCACTGATCTTCCTGATTCATGTCCTTTGCTCACAGAGACGGGCAGAAATGTTGGGATAAAACATTTATGCTCTGAGAAAAGGCCTGACAAAACACTTTCCCCCTTTGCCAACCCATGAATGGACATTGCAGTGCACAAGATCTCTCAGGTTATGTGCAACTTTGGGCACATTCAGCATCTTCCCTGAGGAATATTTGACGCCTGGAGGGAACAAACACTGTCTGGAGAAGGGGGAGAGGTGTCTCTTTGCTGTTGAGATGGGTTTTACAGTCAGTGAGAACTGACTATCCCAGCAGGGGCACAGCTGGGTGGCAGCACATGCAGACTCTGCTCACCCACAGCAGGAAAAATTGTTTGTGCCTTCACTGACACTTTCTTAAAAGGAATAGTTTTGCTGCTGCTTGGAAGGAAACCAAAAAAACTGCCAGATCCAAAGGAAATGTTTCAAGTCTCTCAGTGCTTTGAACTGGGGAAATGTTTCAATGATGCTCTTTCTCTTTTTTGTGAAATGAAGAAAATTTAGAAATGAGAGTCTGTTTCAAATGCTAAATCTCTGTGTTTTGTACAGGGAAAAATGAGAAAATTATCATCCTGCCTTTTCAGCTCCCTCCACTATTCCTCTGCATTGAAACACCCTTCAGGCTCTTTGTTCATTTATAAACCCCAGGAAATTGTCATTAATTTCAGAATGACTCTTGTCAAGAAAATATAAGGAGCTTTGGCAGATTTGAAACCCCAATATCTCAGGATCTATTCTGGTCTATCAATGGGCTGTTCTCATTTACCAATGTCATTGAGGGCTTCCCAATCCAACACAGAAGATTTGGTAAATATTATTTGGAACCTTCCCAGCCTGGCATGGGATGGAAACACATATTCCCTTGGAATCAGTGCTGACTGCTGCAAAGTCCCTCTGCAGTTTTGATACTGCAGCCTCATGTGAAGACACTGATAGAAAGGCAATAAGAGCACTTGGAAAATGATAAGTGGCACATTAAACTCTGCTCCAGTTCCTCAGCTCCCAGCGATAACAAGCAGCCACCAACAAATATTAGTTATAAAGATGCAGCACAACATGTGCCAGGAAATTACAGGCAGGAAAATCAATCAGCTTAAAGGATGTGGTTGCAGCTCTAATCCCAGCTCCAAAAGCCAGAACTTCTGGGTTGGTGCCTGAAATATCCTGGCAGAAGATAAAGGTCTCATCACTTGCTCAAATGAAAAGTGCAACTTTTCAAGAACACACAGAAGAAATGCCAGCATTCATTTTTGAATGCAGGAATTCAGCATTCCCTCTTCTGCATCTGAAAACTCAGGGAAGACAGAGATATTGTGTGTTAAAAGAGATGGAATAATTCACTGATTTGTGAATTCAGAGTCTTGCCGTCCTGGCAATGTTTGTAGAGCTTATGCTTAATGCAAGGTGGATAAAAGAATATTTTCCAACCCTTCTGGATGCTGCTGAATGGCTCAATAACCTTCCTGTGAATTCATAATTCGCTGTTGCTTTTGAAAATGCCAAACACAGGAGAGCGGGAGGGAGACTCGGAGGGACAGTTAGGGAGTGGAATGAGTTATTAGGGAAGGTGACTGAAGAATTTCATTGTGCTGGAGTTTTCCTGATATTTCCTTTGCAGGGAAGGCAGGCTGCCTTCTCAGCACTTCCCCCCTTCTTGAAGGGTCTTATCTTCCCAGCCATGTGTTCCTGGGCTGTGTTAATGAGTGTGATATATAATACATTTCACACAGAGCCAGTGCAAGCCTGATTTACAAAGGATGGGGTGAAACCCCTCCTTTCCTATGGGATGGGAATCTTAATGTAGCAGATTTTTCTGCAAATGCTATAAAGTTGTAAATAATGGAAGAAGGGTAAGAATAGACAAGTCAAGTCAATACCTGAGATGCATCTTAATTGCTTCGCTTGGTACAAACAAGCAGCGACACATGTGGCTTCCAGTAAGCTCAGCTGGGCAGATTTTAATGGGTTTTGCTCACTTTGTGTGACCTACAGTACTTATGAATCATAGAATCAGCACATCACAGAATGGTTTGGGTTGGAAGGACCTTAAAGATCGTTTAGTTCCAGCCCCCACCACGAGCAGGGGCACCAACGTGGATTATTGTCTTTTCACTCAACCTGCCCCATCTGAGTTACACTAATGCAAGAGGAAGGGCTAATCCTGCCCCACTGGGATCTGTTTAGATCCATCAGAAATGGCTCTTAGACCTTTTGAGCTGGTTGTGTTGTGAGAAAAGTTTGACGATCCCAGTGGAGTGGGGAAGGCAACATTTTGGAAGAGAGAGCACCCTTCGGGAAGATCTGGATGACAAGAACCTGATGAAGTTCAATAGAAGTATTTGTAAGGTCTGGGAAAACATAATCCAACAGTGCAGCACAGCCTGGGATCTTCCCAGCTGGGGAGCAGCTCTGTGGAAAGGGGCCTGGAGGTCCTGGTGGACAATTAACTTGATGTGATTGAACTTTGTGATGCCATGACAAAAAAACCCCAACAGGATTCTGGGTTGCATCAACAAAGGCATCACCAGCAGACATAAAAAAATCATTATCTCACTCTCCTCAGCACTTCTCAGGCCACACCTGGAATACTGTGATTAGTTTTAGTCCCCATTACACAGAAAAGTTATGGATACACAGGAAAGGATCCACAGAAGGGCCTTAAAGATGATCAAAGGTCTGGGAAATCTGACTTGTAAGGAAAGACTGAGACAAACAGTTTGTTCATCATTGAGAAAAGAAGGTTTAGGGGGGAACTTATTCCCATGTTCCAGTATTTAAAGGGTGACTGAAAGAGGGATATTCCCTTTTTATGAACACTCACATGGAAAAGATGAGGGGTACAAGTCATTCCTGATTGGACACAAGAAGAAAATTTTTCTCAGTGAGAAAAATGAGCCATGGAGTGATGTCCCCAGGGAAGTGGTGGATTAAGTTTAAGATTCAGCTGGACATGGTGCTGGGCCAGTCTCTCCAGATTATGCTTTTGCCAAGAAATTTTGGACCAGATGATCCTTGGGGCTCCTTCCAACCTGGGATTCTGTGACTGAAAAATAGGTTTCCCTGGGCAGATCAAAGAAAAAATGTTGGAGGAAGTTCAGAGGCGTCCATGGAGATGCTCTGAGGGCTGGAGCTCCTCTGCTCTGGATTCTGGCTGATGGCTGGGGGTGTTCAGCCTGCAGAAGAGAAGGCTCCATGGAGACCTTAGAGCCCCTTCCAGGGCCTAAAGGGACTCCAGGAGAGCTGGAGAGGGACTTGGACAAGAGCCTGGAGTGACAGGACAAGGACTGACAGAGGACAGAGTTAGATTGGACATAAGGAAGAAACTCACCCTGTGAGGGTGGGGAGGCCCTGGCACAGGTTTCCCAGAGAAGCTGTGGCTGCCCCATCCCTGGAAGTGTCCAAGGCCAGGTTGGATGGGGCTTGGAGCAACCTGGGATAGTGGAAGGTGTCCCTGTCCATGGCAGGGGGGTGGAATAATCTGATCTCGAAGGTCTTTACCAACCCAAACCATCCCATTATTCTCTGATTTTGGTGAAATAAAGAGAAAGAGAAATGTTGGCCACTAAAAGCTGAAATTCTGCCTCTTGCTATAACTCAGTCGAGTGCTCCTGTGACAAAGCACTGTCTAGACACTGAGTCAGAACAGGAGTTTATGTTTCCAGGATTTTTCCTTAGAAACCCACAGGCCAAGCTATTCATCAACCTGTACCTCAGCTCTTTATGTAAGAGACTTCTGCTGCAGCACAAGACAGACACAGGGCACTTCTTTCAAGGTTGTTGTGATACAAGATCCCTAAATATAAATAAATGTGCCTTGATACTGATGTTTCCTAAGCACCCATTGTCTCCCAGTGGTAGGTTTTCTAGGAAGCAGAAAGCTAAAATTACACACAGTGAGTGTCTGAATCAAAGAAAGAAGTGGGTGGTTTTCAGCTTGGTTGATACAGAACTGAAAGTTAAGATGGTTCAGTTTGGGGAGTTACTTTCATGGGTTTTTTTCACTTGTAATTGAATGTTTTGCTTCACTTTTAGGTTATTAAAGTATTCTAGAAAAGCCTTTTTCAGCTGCAGGCTGAAAACTAAAAAAAACACCCCTGTATTTCTCTTAAAGAGGAGAAGTCAAAGCATTTTTCTTCCACAGGATTTTATTAGATATTTTCGAAATGTTTCAATGCTGAATTTATACCACACAGTGCATAACTTGATGTATTTACTGACTGAAAGGAATGATTCACTTGAGTTCAACTGAAACCATTTAAAGGATAATTTTGATCCTTTGCAGGTTCATTTTTCTTCTCCTTTTATTTTTTTTTAATTTAGTTGAACAAATAGGAGAAAAACCCAGCAAACAAACCCGGGAAAAACAAACACAAAATATCACAAAAAAACCAAAAACAAAAACCCAAACAAAAAATCAAAACCAACAAAAAACTCTACCAACCCCCCCAAGGCAAACAACACCAAACCAACCAACCACCCAAAAATTCCACTCAGTTATAACCTGGGAGATTTTAATGAAAAAGATTTCTTGAAATATAGACCTCGTTTGGTTATTTTAGCATTTGCCAAAAAAAGCCTCAATAAAAATAACCCAAACTCCCCAGAACACCTTCCAAATATTTTTAGAACCACCAAACCTGGGCCTTTGCAACACTTTATGGATCCCTTGCACAGGAAAAAAATAAGTTTTGGCTTAACAAGGCAGAAGACTTGATAAAAAAAGAAAAAAACTCCTTTGAGCTCCTCCTCAGGTGTGTGAACTTCCATCCTGCACTATCACCATGTTCTGCATGAAAGATGTTTTTATAGAAAAAACCTAGACAATAAAATCAGTTTCTGCAACCCATGAAAACACCCAGAGATTCTTGTGTTTTATGTTGTCCCTCTCACTGTATATAACATATTTTAAACAGCTTATTTTCCTTTACATTTACATGCAGATTAAAGTTTTCTTAATGTTTAGGGGAATTTCTTTTAATGGTCTTTCTTGCCACATAAGCAGCAGAACTCTTTACTAGTAAGCACTTGGAAAAAGAATCTTCTCCCATGTGTAACTCAGCAATAAACTGCTAGAAAATGAGATGGTAAATCTTAATGCATCCTGAAAGGAATGCCCTGGTAGGACAAAAGGATTTTTAAAAAACAGAAAGACTAAAAGATTTTGTCGATCGATTTTTTTATTAAGAACCCCAGTATTGGAATTCAGAGGATGAGGATATTTTTTTCTGAATCTCGACATGCTACTGTAATTTCCTGGGGGAATGATGGGCACCTGGAAAAAGGGGACAGGCAAGGGAGTCTGAATTACAGGAGCATTTTCCTGAGATGACAATTGACAGGGAGCAATATAACCTGATGTTTAACCACCATTTGTGTTGGCAATTGAAGTGTATCTCAGCCTCTTTTCATCCAGAAGACTCTCTGTAATGTCACGTGGGGCTCAACAAGATTTCAAAGTGCCTCTTAGAAAGAAATCGTATCCTGATGCACCAGAGTGGGACCTGCAGGATGAATAAACAATTTATTCCATTTGCCTGATGCAACATTAACCTCCAGTGCTGAAAGGACACATTTTATACCTGGAAATAGGGATCAAGCTACGAGCAAGAGCTGACAGGATGAATTTCTGTTGATTTAAGGGATCATTTATCTCAGAATAGAGGATAAAATGCAGCTCCTTTGTGTAGACAGAGCACAGTGTTTTTGACCTGAAATATGAGATTCCCAGTTAGTTTTCCATATGTGCCTTAGGAAAGAAATGGAGCAACACATCTGCTACAGAAACATAGAATCACAGAGTCATTCAGGTTGGAAAAGACCTCCAGGATCATCAAGTCCCACCTTTGACTGAACACCATTCCCACTAAACTATATCCCAAAGTGCCATATCTGCCTCTTTTTTGAACACTTCCAGGGCTGGTGACTCCACCATTTCCCTGGGCAGCCTGGAACTGCACATCCAAGAATCCAGGGCTTGGATTTACCAGAGAGGAAACAAACTAAGCACAGGTCATACTTTCCACTCCAGAAATGCCATGAGCTCATCAACTAATTCCTGGCATCAGTTTTGAGCATGAAAGTACAGCCCTGGCTGATCCCTCTGTAAGGATCAGAGCCAGCTGAAGTGACCTTGGTTTGTTGGAAAGCATCCCAGGAAATCATTTCATAGGATCACAGGATATTTTGGGTTGGAAGGGACCTACAGGATCATCAAAGAGACCTGAGTAAGCTGGTCTAGTGGAAGGTGTCCCTGTCCATTGCAGAGGGTTGGGACCAGATGGTGTTTAAGGTCCTTTCCAACCCAAACCATTCCATGATTATGCGATTCTTCAATTCATTTACACTCTTCCGAACCAACCTGATCAATACACGCTTAATGAGAAGCACAAATAGAGCTGATGACAGAAAAAACAGAGGCTGAACTGGACTAATTTCATGTTTATTTATGGAATTGCAGTTTGTCTCCCTACAACCTGGTCACCCCTTTTGGAGTGCAGAGAGAAAAAGGAGCATGTGATCAGTGATTCAAGTGACTTTGAGCGTCAGGATGCTCCAAACTCCATTGCTAAGGTTGAGTAGCATTCCATGGGCTACCAGAGGAATTTGGAATCACCAGCTCAGTGCCAGTGGTTACACTTAATTCAATAGCAAGTGTTCTGCCCAAAGTCTTGGGTCTGAGATTAGAAGCACCTCAAAAGGGCAAGTTTTCCCAAAGTCCTTCTCCAAGGATATCTGTGCCAGCCCTCTGCCTGGGCTCTGATTATTTAACTCAAGCAAGAGGCTTTACATTGCTCTGGAAAAGGCTGTTTGGGTTTGTATTTACAACTCTCTTCCCTTTAAATACTCAGAGGAAACATTTCTGTTGTTTTTTCTTTCACATCAACGTTACAGCTCAGCTGATGGGGCTGAGGTGGGTCACTTGAGGGTGAGAAATTATACCAGGAACTTTATATGTGAAAAATTAATGAGACGAGAAAACTGATTCATGTGTCTGGTCTACACTTGAAAGTACAAAATAAAATAAATAATTTAAAAAAATAAAATCCCACCTGGTAAGGCAAAAAAGTCCTGTTTATAGCTTGTACTCGTGGTGAAAATAATGCCTTTGTCAAGGGCAGCTGCAATTCAGCACTGTAGAGACAGTTTCAGTCCTTGTTTTCCTGCAACATCTTCCCATTGAACCTTTTCCTTTGGATTCACCCATTTTCATCCAGAGAGAAACTGTGGTTGCCCCAGCCCTGGAATTGTTCAAAGCCAGGTTGGATGGGGCTTGGAGAAACTTGGGATAGTGGAAGGTATCCCTGCACATAGCAGATTTGAAACAAGATGGTCTTTAAGGTCCCTTCCAACCAAAGTCATTCTATAACTATAAAATTGGGTTTCTTTAGGTTTTGCATGAACCTAATTAAATCCATAATATGTTCAGATAAATGTACAGTTACCCCAGCTCTTTATTAAACCAATTTTTCTTTCGAAATCACCTTCCTCTAAATAAAACTAGGAGAAAAGCAAGACACTCTTGTGGCCCATAAGTGAGCCTGGAGATGTTCCCTGCTCTGTGCTGCTGCTCACAGTGACTAAATAAGAATGTACAAGAATGCAAAGGGAGATGCTTCTTTCTTGGCCTAAGTTCATCTTTGATCAGTGTGAACAGAAATAAAACTCCCGGAGCAAAGCTCAGCTCCTAGGGCAGAGTATGGAGCAAAACTCCTCTTGGAAAACCCAAACATGGCTGGGGGCTCAAGTGCATTAACCTCTATATCTATATTTTTAACAGACAAAATAAAGAACATAATTTTGATTGAACCAGAACAGAGATTTGAGCAGGCCCTGGGACATTTGTGCTGTCTGTAACCTTTAGTGAGTTAAAAAAATAGTTATTTTGGAAGCTTTTTGGGGTCATTGTAGTCAAAAGCTTCTTTGTGCTTTTCCCTGAAAAAAAATGCCTGATCCTTTTGTTTATAAAACCCCAGCAGGCACCACTGTGTTTTAAGAGAAAAATCCCTCTTTCAGGAACCAGAATGAGACACAGAGGATGGGACCCATTTGATAAAGCATCTTATTCAATCATCTTGTCAGTATGGAAAGGATGGCTTTAAATTAGGTATTTCAGAGGGTGGTGGTATGAACTGATGGTTATTTCAGGGAGGACAGGGTAGTAAGTACCTAAGGGAAAGGGGTGGGGAAGAAAATGGAAAGTAGGTTAGAAAATGATGCTATTCCCATGTTTGTGCTCAAATGTCTGAAAAACAAGCATTGAGAGAGAGAGAGAGAGATCTGCTGCACAGGATCCCTGAAAAAATGGAGAAATGGTGGGACAGTCATGCAACAGACACTGGGGGCTTCCCAGGGAAGGCAGGTAAGTCAGACCAGAGTTTTCCAGAGATCCCCCCACAATTCACATGTTTAGGAATCTGTATTTCTATTCAGCACATTGCTGGGATGGGAGGATTTTTCTCATCAAAGAAAGGCATCATTAAAAGTTTGTTTCAAGGGAGACCAAGTAGGGAATGAGAAATGAAGGGAAGGGTGAAAATCTGGAGCAGGATGAGACCATGAGAAAATGATCCCCTGGTGGCAACAGCTTTGTGTCCTGGAGGTTGGATGACACAATTTGTGCAGCTGGACAACAGGAAAGGCAATGGCTCATCACTGGTGCATCCTGCATTTTGGGATAAATCCTGGGTCTGTCTCCATCCAAGAGACATTCTGCCCACCATTAAATACATAATTTATTCTCCAGAGCTCAAAAACAAAGAGGAGTGTTGTTAAGAGTCATTTCCAAGTACAGAGAGAGGAATATGATTGGAACAGCCCAGGGAAACCAACCACCTCAGCTCTTACTGTCTTTGTATACCTGGAGTTTCGCTTGTTTTATCTGAGAAAAGGGAGTGAGAGGTGCAGCAGGAAAACACTTAAAAAAAGACCCTGTGAAAAAGATTAGAGATCAAAAAGAAAGGACAAAGCGGATGGGACACAAAGAGAAAACATTCAGGAAAAAGAAGAAGGTGTGCAATGATTTCACCAGTCAGTGCTACATGAGAAACAACCAGGCTCTGCAGGGCTTTGTGGAGGTGTAAGATCCCATCACAGAACAAATGATTGACAAGGGGACAGAGGGGTGGCAGGAGAAGAGAGGAGGAGGCAGAAATTAAAGCATCATCAAGTGGAAAATAATCAAAGATAAATAAAGTCGACACAAAAAACGACTTTCATTTTCTCTTGCAGCCACTCCAAAGTGAGTCCTACGAGCAGAGACTTTAATTTGCCTCCTCCCCACAGTCCCAGCCCTGCTGATTCATTCAGCTCTGGCTCACTAACCTATGGTACCAATTTATATGTTAATCGTTTTCCTTTGTAAATCAAGGCAGTTCTTCTCCGACGCCTCCCCCCACCCCAAATTCGCTGGTGCAAAATGCTGCCCATCTCCACACACAGCGCTGGGAATTGCCAACTCAAAACACAAAAGACATCAAATCCTAAATAATTGGATCATTGATGGAGTTCATCCCCATGGATTATGTTGCTGTTTCGTCTCAGCCCCTCACCTGCTCAGCAGGAGCCTTTCCAAGAAGTTTTGTAATTAGTCAAGCCTGGGAAAGGCAAAAAAATGTTCCCTCCTTCTCTTCTTCTCTATCCCCCAGTGTTCCCTGATTTTCTTCTTTGTAGCTTTTCCTGGAAGGATGAGATGGGACAAGGAAATGGCACAACTTAGATCCCTTTTCCACTTTTTAAAGAGTCCCTGAGAACCTGAACAGGGCAAGGCTGGGATGAGCCTGCCCATATCCAGAGGACAGGCTGGGAATACAATGGAACTATAAAGGTCCTGGGTTATTTCCAGCCTCCTGCTGTAGGACTCCCAAGGGATCAAAGATAAAGACCATCCTGATCTCCAAATGGAAAGATATCTCTGGAAAGCTTTGAAAGAACAAGAAGCCTGTTTTTATCAGAGTTAGGATTCATTGACGGGGTAAAATGAGATATTTGGATCCCTTTTGTTCCTTTCCAGTGATGACTGTTGAAGGAAAGGAGGAAACAGCAAGAGAAAAAAAAAAATTCTTTAACCAGAAGAGCACTGATGGTGTAAGAGTCCCTGA
>VYZS01026234.1:35453-66739 GCA_013400695.1 Neodrepanis coruscans
AAGACCATCCTGATCTCCAAATGGAAAGATATCTCTGGAAAGCTTTGAAAGAACAAGAAGCCTGTTTTCTCATCAGAGTTAGGATTCATTGACGGGGTAAAATGAGATATTTGGATCCCTTTTGTTCCTTTCCAGTGATGACTGTTGAAGGGAAGGAGGAAACAGCAAGAGAAAAAAAAATTCTTTAACCAGAAGAGCACTGATGGTGTAAGAGTCCCTGATTACAAAGACAAGAAAGGGAAAAAATAAGGATGGAAGTTGGGATATGGTTTCTAAATGGCAGAGTGGTAATTCCAACCTCTGCTGCTCCAAAGTGGGATTAAAAACTAAAATAAGCAGAAAGGGACAGGAATTTGGGTCTCCTACTCCAGACACTCTGCTGGGTACACACAAGCTCAGTTACTCTGAATAGGAAGTCTTTCTATTTGCTAATTTTTGACAATCCCTGGATTTCCACATGCCAGTGAAAATGATTTAGGTTGGCATGGAAAGGTATTACCTGCAGTGATTAATATCAGATCTTTACACTCCAAGATTCCTACCCATTAATATCTNTTTTCTGAGCTTTTCAATAGCCCTTCCCAGTTTGAGTCCTTCCTTTCTGACCACGGGGAACTGGTTGCACTGGTCTCACCACTAAGGAGACACCAGGATTTTGGGCAACACCAGGACTGCTCAGTGTCTGGACACACACAGAGTATTCCAAAGGAATTTTACCGCATTCTTGCAAAAAATCATTTCCTCTTCTTTGCTACTTCTGGAGAGGTCTTTCCTGGTCCACCCCAGACTTATTTTTCTCTGATTGGAGATTGTCCTGAATCCAAGCCTCTGTCCCTTGTCCCTCCCATCTGTTGAGCCCCCCAGGCTGCAGCACGACCTCTGAATTGAGCTTGACCACGAGCTTTGGACTGTGAAATGTAAATCCATTCCTCTCCTTGCTCTCACCAGGAATCCAGTTCTCCTTGGATGATGTCTCAATCCTTCTATTGACAACGTCCTTCAAAGTTTTGCCTCCAAATCTTTTATTGGCAAACACTACTTTTTTTTCTTTTCTTTTGTTCCAAGGCCTCAAGTAAAAATATTGAATTAATATTCAGCTTAACTGAGGAACATTATTATTGACTTGTGTTCTACTCCCATCTTAGTCTTTTACCTCCCAGCACTTTTTTTAATCCACCACCCCCATGAATTCTCATTTTCTCCACCAATACCTCAGTGCAACAAGTCTATGAGATGCTTTGCTGGGAACAGATAAATTATTCTGGTCACACATCTCAGCTCAGGGAAATCAGCTGCTTTACTTAAGGAAGATAATTAATTACTATGGAAAAGAACTCTTGGGCTGATTATCTATGCAGTGTGATCCATTTTCTGTTTACCTTTGTCTTTCCTGATCCTTATAATGGGTCCAAAGCCCTGTCTGGGACTGAACAGAGATGAGCTTTTATACACCAATTGATTTGCACTGTCCTGGCATAGCTGGACTGAGACACTTAATGAGGACAGGATTTTAAATCACTTTGTTTTGACAACAAACATTATGTGCCAGTCCTGAAATACCAACCCTTCCCTTCCCTGTCCAAGGCAAGGGGGTTGGAACTAAAACATCTTTGAGGTGTCTTACAACCCAGGCCATTTATGAGTCTTTGACCTCAGATCAGAAGGGAGTTTATTTCATGGGCAGCAACTGGCACCCAGCAATTCCTTCTGTGCCTTCATCCTCTTCCAGAAAATTCAGCAAAACTGACTGAAAGGATTTTACACCTAAAATGGGACCATGGCTTGGACTAAAGCATTTCTCTGGAGGAACCAGATGGTCAGCGTTTAGTCCTTCCCTCTGATGCTGAATTTTCTGTGTTCAAGTCAAGCTTCTCTGCCTTTCCTCTGTGCTCCTGTATTCCAAGCAGGTTTCCAGTCCTTTGAAGAGGCCATGGCCTCTTATTCCCCATGTAAAACACCCACAAGTGATGGAAGCTTGTGTTGGCCGAGGCCTCAAAGCTTGAGTCACAATATTAACAGTGGGTCCAAACATGAGATAATGTGAAGAAGCTGCCAATTATTTCAGACAATTGATCGAAGCCAAGAAACTCCTGATACACATTAAGCAACCCTTTGATTGTCCATTCCCTGAAAACTTTCGACCCACACAGAGCAGGAGAGGATGATTTGCCTTTTCATTTAATTATTTCTCCTCAACAGAATCTCCCCAGGACTTCTCTTACTTCCTGCAGAATTTGCCTCCTTCTTTCTCTTGTGCTTTCCAATCATTCTCTGCGCTTGAATAATTTTCTTTGGTCATTGCTTTACCTTTGGAGAAATCATTTGTCAAAGTGCTGCTGGGAAGTGCTGTGTTTCAATTTTGAATTTCTGTGGCTTTGAAGCTCACAATTACCACTAGAGGGAACAAAAATCGCAGCTTCCATCCTGCTGTGATTCCATAAATCACAGAATCCTCACAGAATCAGGGAATGGCTTGGGATGGAAGGGACCTTAAAGATCATCCAGTTCCAACCCCCTGCCATGAGTAGGGACACCTTCCACTATCCCAGGTTGCTCCAAGCTCCATCCAACCTGGACTTGAACACTTCCAGGGATGGGGCAGCTACAACTTCTCTGAGCAACCTGTTCCAGTGCCTTACCACCCTCACAGTCAAAAATTTGTTCCCAATATCTAATCTAACCTTCCTTCAGTTTAAAGCTATTTCCCATTGTTCTATCACTCCATGTCCTGATCCAAACTCCCTTTCCAGGTCTGTTGTAGACCCTTTAGGTACTGGAAGGCTGCTATAAGGTCTCAGCTGATCATCAGAATTATCTGCCCTAAAAAATACAACATCTCTCCTTTCCTTCCCAATGTCAAAGTTCAAGGATCTCTTGCAACCTCCTCAGGAGCCAGGAAATGTTTCTTTTCAAATAAGGAAACAGCTTTTTAAAGAAGCAGCTGCATGTTGGGGACTTTATTCAGGAGGAACTTCATCTCTCAAGTTGCCACAGCATTTCTGATTATTGTGGTGCCTGTGTGGTCTCTTCAGAACTCACATTACTCCTCACTAATGTATCAAACCACATTTTGGGTGGATTTGGGACAGAGAAGGAGATGGGCAAGGCTCCCATCCATGTGGTGGGACTCCACATAGACTTTTTAGGGTTAAGGTGGTTGAAGTTGTGTCATTGACTTGAGGTGATTAGTGAAGAGACCAAACAGTGACTGCAACCTCACCACTTCATTCCCCTGGGCCTATTTTTGGCATTACTGTCAAAAAAGCTGCTCAACTTGCTAATGAGCCACTGTAATGAGTGAAGGTCATTACTCAAATAAAGCACATACAATTAGCAGGGAGTTCTCTGTTCAACATCATGTCCTGTAGAGATTCCTGTAGAAAAACCCATGGACCAGGTTTTTGAGGTCAGAAAGGAATTATTTTAACCATCTAACACAAAGTCCTGCATGACCCCAGCTCAGGAATTGTGCTTGTCTTCTGTGGTGTCATCTCAAAGGGTTGGTAGGAAATGAGACTCACCCAAAGGGCATAAAGGAGCTTTCAGACTCAGATACATGAAAGATTTTTTTTGAAAACAAGGAATGAAAATAGAACTGAGCAAGAAAGTACCCTGGGAGGTCATGGATCCCTTGAGGACTCTGACTTCTTCATGGTAGGAATGAGTTGAGGAAACTGTGAAGCAAAAACCCCAAGAGGCATCTTCCTTCTTTTCCTCTCTGTTTAGGTCTTGTCCCAACAGGAGCTCAGGAACAGATATTCACCTCAGGCCCTGCCTCATCTTGGACACCTCAGACAGGAGCATAGGGAGCCCAAGCAATTCCTGCAGCCACAAAAGAGAGAGAACTGCAAGTGTAACTTCCTGCCCTGGTCCCAGATCTTCCAGAAATGTTCTCTTGCACCATATGGGCCTTTTCCTATGTGGGCAGCTTTGGTGGATGGATTATTTAGATCAATGAAAGGACCACTTTTAAAAGCATTACTAAAAATGAGTTTAATATGATGTTATAAAAGTGCAGTTTAACAAAGTTCAATGTCAAGGCTCACCATTACTTAATTAATGGAAGAAATATGCAAAGGAGAAGTGAGTTAGGATCGAGCTCAAAGGATTTACAGAGAGATCTGAGACACAAAAGGATAAGGGAAATCCTCCTGTCGAGTCACAAGGTTCAGAGTGGACCCTCTTGCTTTCTAAACTGATGGAGCCAAGGAGCTGCTGGGTCCAGTCTTAGATTTGGACAATGGTTTATGTTTAAAGGAATTATCTACACGAAGTTTATGATAATTGAGTAACTACATGTATTAGTAATGTTTTATATTTATTAATTTAGCCTGTTATCAGCAACTTACTGAGTCAGGGATTTCTCCACCTTGGGCAAGGAAGGATCTCTCAGGCTCAGTTAAGGAATCTCAAACTTGGAGAAGTGTCTCTGCTCAAGGGGTGACTTACCTGGCACACAGTCCAGTTGCAATTCAGGAACAACTCAAACTGGGCTCATCCAAATGCTGGTAAAACATCCTCTCTGCCTTGAGGAGAAATCTTGAGAGGTGTCCCAGCTCAAGGGAAGATCACCATAAAAGAGAAGGTTCAGTTGGGCTGTCACATTTATAAGGTGGTTGGCTCAGAATCAAATTTCATAAAAATGGAAAGGTGTGAATGAAATTCCGTATAACCACAGCTTGCTTTGTTCCTTGATAAATAAGCCTTGGAAAAGCCACCTGCAATTTATGTGTTGATCATTGTTCCAAGCTCATGTGCACTGATGTTCACAGTGTCACTCCTGATCCTTTGTGGTTTTCCTGGAGGAGTTCTTGGCCTGGATACAGCTCAGGCCTCCATCTCCTTTGGATTCTGTACCAAACAACTGCTGCTTTGGTTAAGAAGTGTATCTGTCACATGCTTTGTATTTTCTTTGATTTCCAGATTCTTCACAGCCATGTTTTCACACTGTAGCAACCAAGACACAACTTCTTGTATGTGCAACACATCCTTCATCCACCTCCACAGTGTTGCTGTGCTTTCTCCTTGTGAGATCATGGTGAACATAGAATCATGGAATGGTTTGGGTTGGACACCTCCCACTTAAAGATCATCTCATTTCAACCCCCCTGCCATGGGCAGGGACACCTCCCACTATCCCAGGTTGCTCCAAGCCCCATCCAACCTGGCCTTGGACACTTCCAGGGATGGGGCAGCCACAGCTTCTCTGGGAAACCTGTCCCAGGGCCTCCCCACCCTCAGAGCTAAGAATTCCTTCCTAACATCTAATCTAAATCTCTCTTCTTTCAGTTTTAAACACTTCCCCCTTGTCTTATCACTATCTGCCCATGAAAAAGTCACTCTCTCTCTTTTTATAAGCACCTTTTAATTACTGGGGGTCTGCAATAGGTGTTTTCTCTTTCCCTCCTGGCTGGAGCCTGGGTGGCTGCAAGGCAAGATCACAGGGACATAGGACAGTTCAGTGGGACTTCTTGAGTCCTTTTCCAAGCTGAACTATCCAGTGACTCTCCCATGAAGCTCCACCACATTAAAACCACAGTGCAAACCAAAACCTGCTGTATATACACCAACCTCCTGCATCCACCACCCTCAGCAGTGCTGTTACTGACAGTCCCATGAACAGGGCAGGGAAAAACGCTTCTTTCTTCCAGCTCCTTCTGGTGAGAAGCAGGAGGACCTCCTGGTCATCTCTAGGGTTATGATTTGAGGTTTGGGCTCTCCTGTCCTCCCAGCCCATCACCTCATGTGGGGTCTGGGGGTGAGTATTTCCCTTCTGCCTTTGAAACACTTTGATGGGAAAAGACCTTGAAGATCATCGAGTCCGACCATTATCCCAGTTCTGCCAAGTCTACCAAGGATTATGGTATGAAAGATGTAGGGCAAGGAACATTCCTGGAGCATGAAGAAGCCCTGGGACTCACCATTAAGTGCTGCAGATTGAAGAAGTCTTGGATCATGGCTCAGGGAGTGGGGAGTCTCCAGGCAGCCCCAAACCCCTGCAGTCATTCCTGATGCTTCAGAATATCCCATTCATTTCAGTCAGGAAAAGAGAAGTCATTACATCTGGGGACATACTGGGCCATGTTGGCTTTGGATGAAGGCTCTGGAAAGCAGTCCTGGATCCCATTTGACAAGGCCTTAATCTCCTGCCTTTAAAACTAAAAGCTGTCAAACAGTGATGGAGCAGAGTCAGGGAGATAAGGACACGTTCTCTTACTGGAAGATTTCAGGCATTCAAGGATAAGTGCCAAGGAAGTGATTAATTCATCACTCAATTAACGTCTTGTCATCTTTTTTGAGGGATATTCTTAATTCCCCTTTTCACTGAGGTTTGCTCCTGCTCATGGCCAGCCTGGTTATGCAGGAGGAGGCAGGAAAACTCAGCTGAGGTTGTGTCTTCCACTACCTGAAGGAGGCCAACAAAAAGCCTGGAGAGGTACTACTTACAAGGGCATGTAGTGATAGGACAAGGGGAAATGGATTGACAGAGAATAGATTTAGATTGGATACTGGGAAGAAATTCTTCCCATTGAGGGTTGGGAGGCCCTGGCACAGGTTGACCAGAGAAGCTGTGGATGCTCCATCCCTGGAAGTGTCCAAGGCAAGGTTGGATGGGGCTTGAAGCAACCTGGGATAGTGGAAGGTGTCCCTGCCCATGGCAGGGGGTTGGAATGAGATGGTCTTCCAGGTCCCTTCCAACCCAAACAATCTTGTAATTCTATGTTTGGCTCTGCAGGGTGGCACCAGCATTGCCCTGGTCCCCTTGGAAACTGGATCCCAACATCCCTTTCCTCTGCCAGAAATGCTGCCTGTCCTGTGTTACATCTCAGTCCTTCACATCACAGGATATTGGGAAAGAGGCACCAGGGTGTGGGTGTGAGATACCTGCAGAAAATCAGGCAGTGCTGCACAGAATAGGGAATTTCTCATGTCCTGGAAATGCATATCATAGGAGGATGTATTTTTAGGGGGGTCAAGAAGATACAAAGCTCAAGACTGGGTAAGTTTAGCCCCTGGCTATGACCTTTTCAGAACAGAGAGTCAAGGTGCAGCCTGGGGGGGCCAGGAGAGGTGTTTCCCAGCACCCAGGACCGATGAAAACCACACGTGGGGCGCTTTTAAGAACAGACAGGGCTGGAGTTTACACCTCTTTTATTAGAAATAAGACACATTCATTTTGTGCTCTGAAAACTGTACAGGAAAAAAAAAAAAGAAAAGACAAACACAGGAGGGGAAGGCATGGGAAGGGGCAGAGCATGGGAAAACAGAATTAACCGGAGGAGCTGAGCAGAGAAAAGTCGAGTATCAACAGTTTTTAAACAAACATTTATCTCTGTAATTACATAACATCCTTCATGACCTGCAAAGTCGGCTGGAGTGATGGCCGGATGGGGAAGGTCAGAGTGAAAAGGGCAGGGGAAGGAGGGCAGGGGAAGGAGGGGAAAAAAAAGAGAAAAAAAAAAGAGAGAAAAGGATTAAAACACAGTAGAAAGATATCTGTATGCTAAAATTCATAGTGTGTAATTATAATAATTACAATATCATACAACCCGGCATCTGAGGGAGGCCTTTGTGCTTTCCTGTTTCATAGAATAATCTAAAATTGAGCAATAATATCACAGTTTTATAAGTAACCACTTTCTCTAATTTTTTTTTAACTATTTGGATTTTTTTAAGTTTTCCTTTCCAGCCTTCATATCCTACAGTCAATGGCACAGTAAGTGCCACTGCCCTTAGAGATCACCCAGGTGGCCCAAAGGAAAGCTGAAGAAACATCTCCCTGTGGGGGAAGCACAACTGAGGGCAGTGATTGTTTTGGCTCTTGCAGCCATTGGTACTTTTTCCCTAAAAATGTGAGGTTTGTTCCTTTTTATTAAAAAGAGACTCAAGCACACAGTAGGAACTCAGACCCTGTTCAAGCTTTGCTGCTGTCTGGCACAATTTGGCCACTCACAACCAGAGATTTGTTCACCACCCATCTCCAAAACTGGGAGACCTGCTCCAAACAACAGCCAGACAGTGCTGGGAATGATAAAAATAATAAAAAAATAAAATCTGTGTGTAATGCCAGTGTATATTTTTAAATGGTAAAAATATTGCACAACATTTTTGGGTGAAATGTAGATACCTTATAATTTGCAAGTAGCCTTGAGAAATGTTTAAGACAAAAAAAAAGTGGGTTTTTTTTTGTTTTTTTTTTATGGTGAAATGAAAATACAGCATTTTCTGATGTTCTCCTGATCAGCTCCACCTCTTCCTTCTAGTAGGACCACAAACCTGCCTGCTGGCTCTGGGCAGCGGGGAGGGAGGAGAGGAGGCAGAGAGGGGAAAATAACCAAAGCCCAAACTGAACGAAACAAAGCAAAAAACATTCCAAGCCAGCAGCGAAGGGGCTGTGTGTTCCCACCATCCCAAACATTCCATGGAGCAACTTGCCTTCCACCTTCAGCAGGTGGCATCCTCACCCCATGGCTGCGCAGTCCTACGGCACAGAAAGGCATTCGAAATGACAAGAGCCAAAGAAAAGAAAGGTCTCGGGTTTCAAGTTCTCTTTTTATTGAAGAAAAGAAAAGAAGAAGGAAAAAAATAGATTATTTTGTTTGTTTTTTTTTTGTTTTTTTGTTTGTTTGTTTCCAAGTGGACGTTATTCGTGTTGTCAGTTTGTCTCAATGTCCTAAGGCAACGTCTCTGTATTCCAATATCTCCAGGTACAGTGGCAGCTCTGTCTTTCCCTCTTTCTCACTCTCTGCCTTCCAGGGAGGGGCAGCTTGGAATAAATCTGAGTCCAAAAGCAAGGAAAAACAACAGGAAAAGAAAAAAAAAAAAAAAAAAAGGATGAGGCCAAAAGGACCTTGGCAAGGCCCGTGCTGAGTTTATCTATTTAACAGTCAATGTAACGACCTACATTCCTCCTGTTGGTCTGTTTTCTAACACCTTCCACCCTCTCCCTGGAGACGGGGCGAGCAGGATTTGGAGGTGGTCCTGTCCTCCTGTGCCTGTCCCACTCCTCAGGGTGTGCAGAAGCTCCTCTGTGGAGGGATGAGAGGAGGAAGCCCCACCTCACCTCCCCACCTGAGCCGCGGACGACGTCGCCACTTCCCCCTCCAGGCTCCGTGGATGTGCCACGACGCCAGGTCACGGTGTGGCACGAAGGAGTGGGGACCTCTTCTTGGTGCATCCCATCTCCTTCCTTCTTGGATGAGCTGGTGAAGGAGAGGTGGAGGGGGGGGCAGGAGCAGCAAGGGATGCCCAGGACCCTCAGGGCTGGGTCTCCCCCAGCCAGAGCACATCCCAGCGAGGCTCCTGCAGGTGTCCCCTCTCGTGGTCCCCAAGCAGCCCTGATCTTCTTGGCCCTTGGTGGTGGCTGCTGGGTGTCATTCCACACCTCCCAGTGGCAGAGCAGGAAGGCTCCTGAAAGCATCTCAGCAGGGCTTGTCCCCTGCAGTCCCTCCCCACCCTCTTCCTCCTCCTCACTCTTTTCCAGGCTCACTTCTTCTCCAGTCCTACCTGGGAAAGCTCGTGTTGTCCTGAACCTACAGCTACTATACTCTATAAAGTAATATTTCCCCCTCTCTGCTGAGAACAATACAAAAGTTACTCCATCTTACCAAAGGTTTCAAAAGAAACCAAACACTTCTCTTGCTCGGTTCCGATTTAATTTAATCATTTCTTTAAAACGTGGGTTTTGTTTTTGTTTGTTTCGCTTGTTTTCCGGAAAAAAAAAAGAGTCCTTTTTCTTCCCTTTCTGCTCAGACCTCTGTCTGAAGGTCAATAATGTCTTGTCCCACCAAGGGGATGGTGGCCCCTGTTTTCTCCCACTCTACAGTTTTTAGTTCTAGGGGAGACTGTGCCACAGGTTCCATGTCCTTTTTAACCCATGACGGTGGGGACTGGACTTTCCTGATGCCTTCCCAGGGTCTCTTGTTTGGTGTCTGCTGTTTTTCTTGCTGCAAGAGGAGGAAAGTGTAAGAAAGAAGAGAGAAAAACAAAGAAAGGTTAGTGCCAATACAACAAATACCGTGGTTTTACCTCTTCTTGTATCAAAAAGTTATTTTTTTCTGTGCAAATCCTGATCCAAAATAAATTGGAGATGCAATGAAAATGACACTTGGTGTGCAAACTGTCTATTTTCAGGAAGAAAACATTGGTTTTCAGTCTACTGCCATCTCTATCAACTAATGACTAGATATTTTGAGTTTCAGCTCAAGCTTTGCCACTTGCATTTCCACCGAAAAATTGAATGTGATTCTCAGAATTCAGATCTTTTTCCTACTTTCACAAGGGCACGTAGTGATAGAGCAAGTGGGAATTGCTTTAAAATGACAGAGTGTAGGTTCAGATTGGGTATTTGGAAGAAATTCCTCCCTGTGAGGGTGGTGAGGCCCCGGCAGAGGTTTCCCAGAGAAGCTGTGGCTGCCCCATCCCTGGAAGTGTCCAAGGTCAGGCTGAATGGGGCTTGGAGCATCTTGGGATAGTGGAAGGTGTCCCTGCCCACGGCAGGGGGATGGAACCAGATGATCTTTAAGGTCCCTTCCAACTCAAATCATCCAATGAAATCCAGATTACAATGAGGTCTTTCTGAACACACAATGCATTTCTAGAGATGCACATTCCTTATGCAGCACAGCTATTTATAGGCTATTTAATTGCAGCACAACCTGCTCAGTGTTTCTCCAGTGAGCCTGTGCTGTTTGATGAGCTGGGGCTCAGCATTCAAACTGAAAGCACTTCCATCAGCTCCACACTAAGCCTTCAAGGCTTTATTGACTGCTGTTAGCCCAGTCTCCCCCAGCATCCCACCATGGATATTGATCCTCAGAGTATCTTTCAACATTTCTGCTCCTACACACCAAGACAAGGCTCTGGGGAGGGCTGAGGTTCTGTAAAACGTGTGTATTCTCCAGTGTGTAGAGAAAGGGGAGCCCATGCAAAGATTTTAAATGAGTTCTTCCACTCAGCTGCTCCCTCCCAACCACGAGTGATGCTTTTCACAGTTAATTATCCCCACAAAACACTCCAGCACCGGGCAAGAAAAGGCTTTCCTGCGTGGGACAGGGGCACAGACCCCTTTTGGGGCACCTGCCAAAGGGAAAAATGGCAGCAAGTGGGAAAAGTGTGAGGAAAGGAGCCGTGTAGAGGATGAAACAAGGACAGGAGAAGTCTGGGGGAAGGTGAGGAGACACACATGCAGGGGATGTGCAGCCCAGGACGTGTCACACCTCGCTGCTGTCACCAAAATGGGTTGACTGAGGGCAGATGAAGCCACACAGAGACTGTGGGGTCATGACTGTACTCCAGGATGCTGCAGAATTGTTGTAGCCCTGTAGGAAACCTAAAAGCCCATCTGCTACATGCTAATCCAGCTGCCTTAGCTCCTCATTTTGTCCTTTCCCAAGACATTTTTGTAACCTTGGTGTTTTTTCCCACCTCCACACTGCAGTGCTGTCAGGAAAGGTGCTGTAGAATTATCCCTACAGGGGCAGCTTTCATTTCATCACCCAAGCCACAAATTCTGCTTTTCCCAACTTTAGCTCTCAAAATAGAAGTAAAATGTGCTTGAAGTTGTTTGTGCATCCTCACCACTCCCAGGGAGAAGGCTCTGACAGAGAGCATTTGGTGGTTAGAGAGTGCCTAATGTACAATCAAGGTGAACCAGGTCATCTCAATGTGAAGTGAAAACATTCTGAAATTATTTTAATCCAAGGAGAGAAAAATAATATTTTTAAAGTCCTTTGAGAGTTGCTGATTTGTTTTTAATTTTTAATAAAGTTTTGTAAAAGTATTGCTCAGAAGAATGTAAAACACTCCATTTCTTGAAATCTGCAGCTGAGGTTTTCATTAAACTCTACAATACAGAGTTTGCTTATAATGCTGGTGTTATTCTTAATTTATGTCATGATTTATCACAATGGTGATTAATACTAATAGGACAGAAAAGGTGATAAAATTCTTGACTTATTCCATTATCTTTTTTTTGGAACTTATTTTAGAACCACTGCAACTAAAAACTGAAACCTCTTTATTTCTGTGTGTGTCTTAATGAGACAAAAGTTTGAGGCCTCCTGAAGGTAAATTTCTACCTACAGGACTTTTTGCAGTCCAATAGTCTGAAAAGATGCAGCAAGAAGGTTCACAAAGAGACAAAAGCACATATAGAACAAAACACAGAATGAAACTGAATTTCCCAAAAGGTGAAGAAAAACAACCTTGGTCAGGACAGATTTTTCAATGAAAAACATTTTGTTTTCTCCCACCACTGCTGTAATACCACAGGTTTTCAAAGTTCCCCATGTCCACAGCTGTATTATTTAACAGAGAGCAGCACAAATGATCTTATGTATGAAGTTCATAAATAATTCCATTTTTCCCCCAAATGAAAGCCCTTCTTTGATGGCATTATTTACAGCCACCTTCAGCACGTTCTTCTATTCCCAGCCAGTCTCTGTTTTAACATCTCTCCATCTGCCACACTCCTGACCTTCAGCCTCTCCTTCATGCACCCACACCTGATCCTGCACACTGAACGTGACCAGCAGCCTCAGAGCCCTCCTTGTCATGGACCAGTGAGCCAGAGCAGCTGCAAATCCATGAGGGGAACAGAAACTGGGGGGAAAAAAATCCCTCAACAAAACCAATTGTAAGTTCAGATCTACAGCAATGACCTCTGATCAGACCTGTCACTGGAAAACAACACTTAAGACCTAAAATAATTATTCAGTGGAGATAAAACCCACTGAATAATGTTGTTAAGAGTTGCTATGAAGAGAAAAATTAAGAAAGGAAGAGAGAATGAAACAGAAAGTATTATGCTGGCAGTGCACCTTGAATAGTATCTTGACTATTATGTGCACTCCATGGGCTTCCTGAGGGAAGGATAAAAAGGGATAAAGGTGGCCAGTTTCCAGCTAGTAATAAAGCTGGTCCTGCACACAGCAATGAGCCAAACTCCAGACCACCTTTCAACAGCTCTTTGTTCATGCTGAAAAATTCCAAACTTATAAAAAGCACATGGAAACATTCGCAGAAGAGACATCCATGTGGTTCTGTGAAGTGACACCATTCTGCACCAGGAAGTGTCTGAGTACAAATTACTGGAGTCTTGAGGATCATTTGAAGATGTATCACCATGTGCTTGTCTGTATCTTTTGTTTTTCCAGGGTTCTTTTTACTCTGCCAGGGAGAGGAGGCAGAAACTGGCCTTGGGTCTGACTCCATATGGTGCTTTCCATCCATCTTATCACTGTGATGGGTTATCTGCCTTAGTGACTGCAAAGATGTCCATCTACAGTTAGAAGATGAAAAAGAGCTCTGGGAAATGAGGAAATGGAGAAGGGAGCCTTGCTTTCAGCTTCCCATTTCTCAGAAAAGAGTCAGACTTCTTTAGTGATACTGTGAGAGGAGGTGCTGTCTCAGGGCTGGGTGAAGGACTTGGTACCCACTCAGATCTCAGGTTAATCAGCCTGGCTGAGCCCTGCCAAGGATGCTGGGAGACAAAGGAAAATCTCCTCTTGGCAGAGGCACCCTGGGAATTGGTAGCAGCCTCCTGGGAACAGCTCCCCTTTTCTTTCCCTCCATATGGAGAAGGTTTTTATGGGGTCTTGGCCACATGAACAGCATATAGAAAAAATCCCCTGGGCTCTTGCTACAACTCTGGCATTTTCCTCCAGCTCCACTGTGGGGTCTTAGCAATCCTTGCAGACAGGAGGGAAAACCAAGCTATGCACAGAAAAGAAGAAAAAACCTGGAGAGAGGGATGTGTAATCCGGCTGCAAAAGGCGCCGGAGCTGGCCCAGGGCCCGGCGCCTCGGAGCCAGCCAGGAATGGCCTGAGACAGGGGCTGAAAGCAGCAGGGGCTGCTCTGCCAGGAACTCCCAGAGGCAGAGCCAGAGCCATTACTCTGGTCTGACACAGCCCAGGAGCTTGTGGCCATGGGGAATGGCGGAAATGTTTCTCAGTTCCTGCCTGGTGCCAGCATGGTGCAGCAGAATGCTCTGGCAGGGAGGTGGGAAAGGAGGGAGCAGACAGACTCACAGTGGGGTAAAAGTGCTGCCCAGGGCAATCTGGAGTTCTTCATCACCCTGGGGTTGTTCAGAGTCTACTTCAGGCAGCCACGACTTTCATTTGGGCTGCAAAACTTTAAGGACGAGGGAGAGGATTTGGGATAAAAGGCATTTAAGATGCTGCCAACAAAACCCTTCAGATCCCTTACAAGGACAAAGGCAAAGAGCATTAAGATAATCTGCACAACCCTCTCCCTAAAGCTGGTCCTGGAAGACTGCAATGAGTCACCTGGAAAGGTCTTGGTGGTGGAATGGACACCTCTCTACCCTGTGCTCTTCAGAGAATCATCACAGAATGGTTTGGGTTGGAAAGGACCTTAAAGATTATCTCATTCCAACCCCCTGCCATGGTCAGGGACACCTTCCACTATCCCAGGTTGCTCCAAGCCCCGCCCAACCTGGCCTTGGACACTTCCAGGGATGGGGCAGCCACAGCTTCTCTGGGAAACCTATGCCAGGGCCTCACCTCACCATCAAGATTTTCTTCCCCATATACCTGGTAGTGAATCCATTCCCTCTTGTTCTGGCACTTCAGGCCCTTGTCCAAAGTCCCTCTCCAGCTCTTTTGGGACCCCTTTAGGCACTGGAAGAACTCAAAGGTCTAACTGATGCATTCTCTTGGATGAACAATCCAAACTCTCCCAGCCTTTCCTTATGGGAAAGGTGCTCCATCCTTCTAATCACCTTCGTGCTGGAGGCAGCTCTGCAGGTGGGGTCTCACCAGGGTGGAGCAGAGGCACAACCACCTCCACACTTTTGTGCACATCATTCTGCCTCCAAGGGTCCAGCCTGGCTTCATCCAGAGCACCTGAATCCTTGTGCAACTCTTTTCCTTAACTCATAAAACATGGCACAGGAGACCAACCGGCTGCTCTAAGGCACAGCTTTGATTTCCCACTTCAGGCAAAAAGGATGAAACCTGCAGGCTGCTGAGCTGCATCTCCCTGGGTTTGCTTTGTGGGTTTAGGGTTTTCTTTCATGATGTTTGTTTCCATTTTTTTAACCCCTGATTTTTATAGTTACCCTGAATAACCTGAAGAGGAATTCAGTGTTTTTCACAGAGCACTCTGTGGTAACTCCCCTAGAACCAGCTACTCCCATGCTGTTTTCATTGCCTCAAGTGTCAACTTGAAGGATATTTCATGACCCAAATGGTCTCTCCCCATGACACTGATGACTTTAGGGCCAGAATGAAGTTATTCAGAGAACAGAGCAGGGAATGTGAAAGGCAAATGTGGCTCATGCTGTCTAATCCATCTTTGGATCAATGTCCATGAAAAATGATTAGAAAATGGAAAGCTGTCTTGTCTCTTTAGAGAATGATATGTTTTCCTTTCCTTCTTGGAAACAACTAGCTGCAGTTCTTTCATTTTATGCTATTGAAAGATTATGATTTTTCTTTCCTTTTTTTTTTTTTTTGGCATTTACGAGAAAATCAAAATAAAAGGAAGTGTCTGACTTTGTTCAGAATTTCATCCCATTAAAAAAAAAGAGAGAAATAAAAAAGAGAAATAATTTTAACTTCGAAATCAGTTGGGAAACTTGAAATACCCTTGCTGGGCTATACATTGTCTTCTGCTTCTGTATTCTCTGAAGTTCATCCAACCTGAAGGGGTTGCTCTGAGCCCAAATCTAGTGAGGCCACACACAGCTGGAGGTGAATAAGCACTGGGTCAAGGAGGTCTTTCTTAGACATTCAAGAGCTCTTTGCATGGAGTCCTAAACAGCCTGAAGGTTACAGACAAAACCTGTGGTCCCACCAGCATGAAGAACAGGCTGTTTTCCAGAGTATTCCTGCCCATCCTTTTTGGGACAATGCTTGATTCCCTATAATGCTGAAAACACTCAAGGCTGCCTTAGGCCCCGTGGGGGCACCCAGGGACTCCAGGAAAGGACCAGGAGCACCCAAAGCTTGATTTTTTTAATAGAGTTTTTTAATTTAGACTCTATGAAGAATTATTCAGATTTTAGAGTCTAAACAACCAGGAGCTTCAGTCTGCTGGTGGCCACTGGTATTGAACACAGGATACAGGGAATAGGATGTTTCCCTGAGTAAGTGGTGCCTAATTCTTGGGGCAGGAAGTGTCAGGTGATGTAGAGAAGGAGGTGAATTTCTGAGGGATGGGATATTTGGATACTTGGGAGCTGACAGATGGTTAATGGCTGAATGAATTAAGGTTTGACGTCATTTCCATAACAGAATTTATGGCAGTAATTATTAGAGTTTATGCAGCGCTCCTCTCGATAAAAACTGCCCTAATTGGCCTTTAAAATTTGCCACTTACAAAAGCCTGTAAGGAGTGCAGAGAGGATTAAAGACATGGCACAGAGACAACACACAGAAGTGCAGCTTCCCTTGCAGAGGGATGCCCAGACAGCAGCAGGAGGAGCAAAACTTCCCAATTTTCTAATTCCTCAGCGAGGAATGACCCTGATGGACACAACCACCTCCATCTGAGCTCCTTCACCCTCAGCCTCAGCCCCTGCAAAGAGGCTTCCATGGACAGGAGCCAAATTTTCCCATCTGGAAGCAGGACTTGCCAGTCAGCCAGTGAAGGGAGAGGCAGTCAGCAAAAAAAAAAAGATTAATTCTGTCATGCAGCAGAGCAGCTCAGGGAAACACACAGCCCTGAGTGGGATGAGCTGCAATATTGATCAATATTCACAGAATCATAGAATGGTTTCGCTTGGAAGGGACCTTAAAGATCATCCAGTTCCACCCCCCTGCCATGGGCAGGGACACCTCCCACTTCCCAGGTTGCTCCAAGCCCCACCCAACCTGGCCTTGGACATTTCCAGGGATGGGGCAGCCTTTTCTGGGCAACCTGTGCCAGGGCCTCCCCACCCTCACAGGAAAGAATTTCTTCAGAATATTCAATCTAAACCTGTCCTCCTTCAGTTTAAAGCTATTCCCCCTTGTCCTGTCATTCCATGCTCCTTTTTTTCTCACCACTCAGTCAGATGCCAAAGCAAATCCTGCTGGAATGGGCATATTTCCAGGTGTCCAAAGAGGAAACTAAGAAAAATCTCAGTGGGACTAAACAACACTGTTAAGAAGGAAATAAGGAAAGTCATAGAAAGGCAGAAAAAACTTTGTCTCTTTTTATGATGGATTTTGGAGCAATTGCTTTTTTTTTCAGAACCAACAGAGAGATGGGACTGGATTTGAGAGCTGTTTTTTTGCCTAGAGAAGCTGTAGATCCATCCCTAGCATTGTTCAAGGCCAGGTTGGATGGGGCATTGAGAAAACTGGGATATTGGGAAGTGTCCCTGCCAATGGCAGGTGAGTGAAACTCAATTATATTTAAGCTCCCTTCCAACTGAAACCATTCTGTGATTTTCTGGGGTATAAAATGAGTCCAGATCCTGCATACAAGCTCCAGGACAGGGCTCCAGCCAAAGCAAAAGCCACTCCAGCTGCAGGGAGCTGAAAATGACTGGGAGATAATCATGAAGAAGGAGTAAATCAGAGGAATTTGGGAGCTCTGTTCACAAGACAATCACTGGCCTTGGCACAAGCAAAGAGCTCTATTTAAAATGAAGGCAAAGCCAGATGCCTGCAAGGAAAGAGGAATATGTATGTGATTCAAACTTCTCTACTGCAGCTGATCAAAGGACTCCTGCCAAGGGGGAAGGAAAGAGTGTCACTTCCATTCCTTTTAAAGCATAGAAGAAGCAAAACCTTGGCTTTTTTTAAAGCCCACAAAAGCCTCCACTTTCACACCATGCTGTTGCAGAGCATGTGAACTCTTCTCCATGTCCAGCCCAAGCACTGGAATTTCTTTAGTAATTAACTCACAGGGAGTAGCAGTGCTGGAGATCCTTTATCCTGAGAATACAGATAAGCACAGGAAAATATTTCCTGTGTAGTACAAAGCAGCTTGAAAATAGCTACTACTCTGCTTTAATGTGAAGAGCTCTCAGCTACAAGAATTCAGAACTCGGTAACTGTGTGTATTTAGGAGGAAACAGGGAAATAAATTGCATGTTGGAGCTGAAGTCTGCCAGGCAGAGGTCAAGATTTTCAAGGGAGAAACAAACTTGCAGCAGGGTTTCCAACAATGGGAGGGTCGTTTTTGGAGCAATAAGGGAGATAAGGAACAACTCAAAGTGATGGGAGTGATTAGGAAGGAAGAACTCTGCTGTCTGAGGCAGTACCAACCTCCCATTCCAAAATGCATCCATTTGGGCAGGAAAATTTGTCTTAAAGCTGCTATGAAGAGGTATTTATGATCCAGGTGGAAGCCACTCACTGCTTTTTACAACCTTAGAAAAATGAGGGGTTGGTGGATCCCAGACACCAAGAGAGCTTTAAATTTTAATCAGGATGCCTGGTGTGGATGGGTGGGTATTTTGATGCAAATCCTGTTGTGGTTGTCTCCAAGCCCTTGGTTCCTTTCATGCCTCCTGGTTGCAAAATAAGCTGTCCGGGGATAAATATTCAACACACACAGCTCATTCAGTTTTCTGCTCAGGGTCTGCACCAGCTTCCAGTTTGGTCTGGGATAAAATGGAAGGGCAATAGCATGAAACATGCACAGCCAGGCTGGCTGCAAGTCCTTTGGGAGGGGGGAGAGCAAAGCCAACCAGCTGTTCCTGAGATGTTATTTTTAGATTTAAAGTCTCTTCAGGTGAACAGAGATAATCTGTCCCAAATTCCAGCATAACAGGAGCAAAGAAATCCTGTATACAACCTTGTAACTTCCTTCTGAGTAAGGAAAAAAAAATCATCTCCACCTTCCTTTGCCTCACCTCAAGTTAAAGACTGCAAGGGAGAAAAAAATTACCAAGGAATTGTAGAATATCCTGAGTTGGAAAGGACCCACAAGAATCATGGTAGAGTCATACAGTGGGGACACCCTGATTTCAGTGGGATGGGGATTGAAACTCCTTGGCCAGGAGGTGATGGGAAAGCAGAATCCATCCCCAAACCTGTCCCCCACCCTGTCACTCTCTACTTCTACATGAAAGGAGGTTGTAGCCACGTGGGGGGTCAGTGTCTTTTTCCAAGTGATAGGACAAGAGGAAATGTCCTCAAGGTGCTTCAAGGAAGGTTGATATTCGATTATCAGGAAAAATTTCTTCACTGAAAGGGTTGTCAAGCACTGGAACAGGTGCCCAGAGCAGTGCTGGAGCCACCATCCCTGGAGAGATTTAAAAAACATGTAGATGTGGCACCTGGGGACATGGTTTAGTGGTAGGTTAATGGTTGGACTCAATGATTTTTGAAGTTTTTTCCAACCTTAAGGCTGGATTATTGTTCCAGCTTTGCCAGTAACAGCTCTGGGACACAGAGCAAAGGACATTCTTCTTTATCTTTCAAGTGTACACAAAGGTCACCCTTATCCAAGGTTTATCTGTGTCAGGATATTTGTAGAGCAGAAATACATGTGCTGGGACAAACCTTCAGGTCTTTGCTGAAGACCCCTTAAAAATTATCTTTTACCACTGAAGCTGGAGAAATTCTCAACAGTAAACATATGTGATGGTTGAATTTTCAACCCCTTTTCCTAAAGAGACAGAGGAGGTTTTTATTTTGTCCCATTCTTCTGTTGAAGTTTCCTTACAATCTGGCAATTTAGCAGTTCATATGCTACCAACTGTGCTTTTATTGTGATAAGGTGACCAGGTTTGGCCAGTGCACAGGAGCACAGAGAGGACCAGCATTTATATCAAAACCAAAGGCCAAACTGATCCCTAAAAATGGTCAGCATCACTCCCAGGGATTCCCAAAGGATGTCTGTATTGTGCAGGCAACAGTTTATTCAGTTCAACTCTCAGCTGCACCTTTCTGACCTTGGAGTTGAAGGAGGAGAGAAGAAGAATGAGAAGATTGGGATGAGCATCATGTCTTGGAAAGGACTAAGGACAATGGGACATGCTGCCAGCAGAGGTTGGGAAACTGCCAGGGCTGGAAAGAAACTTGGGAGCTTGACTTTGTGGTGGCTTATTAGAAAAGGAAATCAAAGACAAGAACAATGCAGGCAGATGGACTAGACCCAGTAAATATCCCTTCTGCTCCATGGTGAGGAAGGGTTCAAGGGTATTCCAGGATCCTTGTGACCTTGTTCATGCCCACAAGGCAAGGAGTTTCCTGCTGCTGGAGGAATGTGTTTGGAAGGGGTTGGGATAGGTCTGGAATGCTCTTTGATGCAGAAGGAAAGCCAGACTTACGCTAATGTTAGTTTTATCACTTCCACCAGAAGAAACACTCCAGCGTTTTATAACCTAAACATACATAAAAGAGAAAAAATTCTTTGGTTGTTACTTTCATCCCTGATATCTGCAGTTTGCCTCCTCAGGGAAAGACTGAACATGGGCTGTGAGTTCCAGCAGGATCCTCAGCAGCAAATGACACAAAAAGGGGTGAAGAAATCTATTTATTTTTCTTTGTGTTGCCTTGGATGTGTTTAAACCAATATCCACTCCTGACTTGCCAATACTGATCTTCACAGGTTCCTCCTCCTGGGTTAGATCTAAGGGAAACCCCCAACTTGAAAAAGATTCAGTCAATATGCAAAGGCCACCTTCACAGCTTCCCTCAGCAGCTCAAAGCTCTTTGATGCTGACAGTGGCAACTTTAATTCTCCTTTGATGCACCTCTGAAACGCTAAAAACATTAGCATCTCAATCTATAAAACCCTCCTGGAAATGTACCACAATTTAGCTTTTACATGGTGTTTAAGCTTTTTTTTTGTTTTGCACCTGTGCCACTCCCAGGTAATAGGGGAAAAAAGCAGAGAGTGAAACACATTGGGATTCTGGGCCACCACAGGCAGCTTTGATCTGAACCTGCCTGCTGGATGACTATCCCTCTCATTCTGTAACACTGGACAGCCCATAATGACACCTTGCCACAAGCAATAAAAGTAGGATTTGCTGGGATCACATCTCTGAGCTCAGCACAGCAATGCTGTGAGATCTGAACACAGACCAAAGGCTCTGCAGTGCTCTGCTTCCCCCAAAAAGCAAACTAAACTTCCTCTGGTCCTGCCTCTAAAGGAGTCCTATGAAAATAAGCCTCACCTTGGCCATGCTGCATCCTGGATCTGACTTGGAATCATGGAACCATTAAGGTTGGAAAAGACCTCTGTGATCATCCAGTCCAACCATTAGCCCAGCACTGTCAAAGCTCAGCACTAAACATGTCCCTAAGCATCACATCCATATGTTTTTTTAACATTTCCAGAAATGGTGATGCCACCACTTCCCTGGGCAGCCTCTTCCAATGCCTGACCATCCTTTCTGTGAAGAAATTTTTCCTAATATTCAATCTAAACATTCCTTGGTGTAACTGGAGCCACTTCCTCTCATCACTTGTTACCTGGGACAAGAGCCTGACCCCCCCACCTGGCTGCAACCTCCTCTCAGGGAGTTGTAGAGAGAAATAAAGTCCCCCCTGAAGCCCCTTTTGTCCAGGCTGAGACACCTCATCAGACTTGTGCTCCAGCCCCTTTTCCAGCTGCACTGCCCTTTTCTCTCCAGCACTCAATGCCTTTCTTGTCATGAGGGACTTGGATTGTAAATGACCAAGAATATTATAATTAGCTCACCTTGCCACTCTTCTGAGTGCAGACACAACCCAAAATTTATTTTTTACTGCCAATCTGGCTCTGCCACTTGTTTTTCAACTTGTTTATCAACTCCTTCTGCTGGAGCTGATAGACTTCCTTGCATTCAGTCCTTGCCCAGCTGGACTGAGACATGTGGAAGGTGCCATCTGCCTGCTTTTCCTTATTTGCATTACCTACATAACTTACTACACAGACTCCTGATCTCTGTCTCTAGTACCACATCTTTTCTCCGAAAAGCTGCAAGGTCCTTCCCTCAAGTCTCCTTTTCTTTGGAAGTTTGCTCCTGTTCAAGAAAACCATATACATTACAGAATCCTAGAATGGTTTGGGTTGGAAGGGACAATAAAGCTCATTGAGTTCCAACCCCCTGCCATGGGCAGGGACACCTTCCAGGTTGCTCAGAGCTCCACCCAGTCTGGCCTTGAACACTCCAGGGATGGGGCAGTTCTGAGCAACTTGTTCCAGTGCCTCATCACTCTCACAGGGAAGAATTTCTTCCCAATATCCCACCTAACCTACTCTCTTTCAGCTTAAAGGCCTTACCCCTTGTTGCTTGTCATAGTCCTCTCACTACATGCCCTTGTCCCAATTCCCTCTCCAGCTTCTTTAGGTACCAAGCCACAATAAAGTCAACTCAGAGCCTTCTCCAGGCTGAACAATCCCAAATTTTTTCAGCCTTCCCTCACAGCAGAGGTGCTCCAGCTCTCAGAGCATCTTTGTGCCCTCACCTGGCCTCACTCACTTATATATCCTCAGATCACAGGTATATGGTGATCAGCTATTACAAGTAACCTACATTTAATTAGTGTTCAGTCCCCAGGATGTCAGGATCACAACTTAAATCCCATTGCTGTGGCCTTCCTAAACAGCCCCTCACTGCCACCTTGGCCTCTGACTCAGCCCCATAACACAGGGCAGATGCCTCCTGTTCTCCCCCTCTTCTGCTCTCTCCCCTTTCCACCTGGGTTTCCTCATGGTTGATCTAATTTCCTTCCTAGGAGTGGATGTATGGGGCACACAGAGATGACCTGAAAGGGAATGCAAAGAACAGGCACAGGGAACAAACACAAAGGAGACACATCACGGACAGACGTGAGGACAGACATCCTCCTTCTGGGCTGCTGAGCAGTAGAGAAACTGGTGGTACCTCTGGGAGTCTCCCTGTCCTTTGTGGTGCACATGTGCTCATTGCAACACCCACAGACAGAAAATCAAGGTGAAGTGTTCAGGGAGTGCTCCTAAACTTTCCTGCTGCTTCTCATGCTCCTGCTGGCACTAGAAGGCTCTGGAAGTGTCTGACTAACCTTGCTGTCCGCTGTTGTTGGAGATTCCTTCTCCTTCTCTGCATGCTGGAGTTTTCTGTTCAGGTCTTGGAACATGTCTTGGTGACGTTTCCTCGTGTGCATGATTTTCTGAAGCAAACATAAGGGACACAAGTCAGCAAACCCTTTTCAGAAAGATCATGTACTCCCCTCAGAATTACACACATTATTAAACCCCAGCTCTGGCTCCCTGCAGGTACAACCTGCTGTGCCTAAACAACCTTCAACATTTACTGAGGACCCAGTAGAGCACTGCCTTTATTTTCAAGGTGAGATGGTGGGAAAAAGCAGAAGTTACTAATTTTTGACTTTATTGTTACACATAGCTGAAACAACCAACTTTTTATGCTGCAGTTTGTGCTTTACTGACAGTGTTCTACTAGACAGATCTAGGAAGCTTTGCTGTCCTTTTTTAACTGATACCTCACTGTCTCTTCTTGAGGCTGAACAGCCCCAGCTCCCTCAGCATTTCTTCATATGAAAGATGCTCCAGTCCCTTTATCATCTTTGTCCCTCTCCACTGGACTTTCACCAGGAGCTCCATGTACTCTCTTGGACTGAGGAGCCCAGAATTGAACACAGCACTCCAAATGTGACTCCCCAGAACTGAGCAGATGGACATCTTTCTGGGAAGGATGCCATGAATTCAGGATAACTGTACTAGCTCTCAGTTGCCCCAAGCATTCTCTCTGGAGAACTGGCTCTTTCAGAACATTCCATGCTGCTCCTCAGGTGTGAGGACAGTTATCTCCCCACCTGCAGTATAGAGCTTTTCCACCCATGTTGATTCTGTGAGGGTCATTAATAATAAATCCCCCACTTTTTTAGCTGCACAGGATAAGCCTTGCTGCCCCAGCACAGCATTTCCATTTTTAAACCCTTAAAGACGCTCCTTGGCAAAAGCAACACTCCTGCAGGGGCCTGAAAGAAAAGAAAGCACTTTTTCTCATCCTATCCCTAGAAAAAAATGTTCAGAAAGGGATGTACTTACCTCAAAATCTAACTCTGCATACCGGGATTTCCGCCTCTGGGTATTCGAGAGAGAAAGAGATGGGTAAAGGTTAGTAAAGGCTTGATGTAACCTCACAGTAGATAAAACAGGGACAGTCCTTCTCCTTTTTCTTCTTCTTCCTTTGCCCTTAATGTGTTTCTCTGGCTCTTCATGATGGAAAGTGCCAACCATTCAGAACCATAGAAACATGGGATGACTTGAAGACCACCTTATTTCAACCCCCTGCCATGGGCAGAGACACCTTCCAATAGATCAGAGTGCTCATGTCCCCATCCAACCTGGCCTTGAAACAGAAATGAATTACCACAGCTCAGAAGGAGAGGGCCGCACTTTTGCAAAACCTCTGACATCCCTCTGAAGCTAAGAACATCGTGGGACATGTCTTAGGCACAATTTACACCCGGATCACCAGGGATTTTCTCATCTGTATCATGACAGAAGTCATCAAAAAGGGAAACCAAGACAGAGGATAGAAGGAGAAAAGTTAAGGCAAGACATGTGTCTGGCATTAAAATGAACAGCCTTTAACAAACTACCATTTTTCTTTGACTTTGCAGTACCTGTAGGGCTAAAGACAGTTGATCCAGCAATGGAATCTGGCTTTGGAAGTCGTGAGACTTTTTAAACATTACACTCCAAAATAAATCCCTCACGATAATGCAATACTGCTATTGCATCAGGGTTCCATTTACCCTGAGGTCCTTTCTTTTCAAACACCTGTCTCTGAGAGTAGGACATCATTCTGGGCTGAGAACAACACAGAAATTCCCATGCTCACCTCCAAGGAGCTCATGGAGAGGGTGGACACGGTCTCACTCTTGGACACCACCCCTGAGTTCCCTGAGTCACCCGTGTCACACAGGCTGTTGGGAATCTGTGACTCGTTGGAGATGCTTTGTGGAGCCAACTGCTGCTGCTGTTGTATCATGGAGGAACCTTGCACCTCGCTGCACGTCATGGCCACAGGCTCCCGGGGAGGACTCTTGACCACAAAGCCGGGGTCAGTAGCCATGCTGAGGTGGATGAGCCGTGTCTGGGGCATCTGGTCGATGTTGATGCTGTATTTGCTCTCGTCCTTGGGTGGTTTGGCCCGTAAGGTGGACGTGTTGGTGGGCAGAATGACGTAGCTGGTGTCCAGGGTTTGCTCCTGCGCCCGGGAGAGTTCCGAGTCCAACTTCTTGAAGATGTCCCCGTCACAGATGTAGATGGATTTGGGTGGCTGGTTCTTGTCCTTCTTCAGAGTGAGGGAGTGGTTGCTGAATTCGTTCAGGTTGATGGCCCCCAGGTAGTGTGGTGAGCCCTGCAGATGCATCTTGGAGACGTTGGCTGGAAGACTGTTAAAGTTTGATGGCCCTTTCTGGTGATTGAGTTTCAATTTATCCTCATCTGGCAGCGATGGGCGCTTCAGGGTCCCTGTGATGGTTGAGGTTCTGCAGGTGGTGATGTCTTTATTCAGCACTAGGGAGACAGAGAAGTGTCCTCAGCACCTCACCCAGCTTTTGGGTGACACATCAATACACCAACCACAGTCACACCAGCACGTTCCCTTACTCCCCTCAGAAAGAAGCCATGGTGGCAGAACAGTGTTTAATAGGATTTATATTTTCAAATCCAGGAGATTGAAGGCAAAACTAAAGATATGGAGGGTAAAAACCTTCCCCATTTTGAGTTTTCTGTGAATTTTCCAACACAACCATGGGCAAAACTCCCATCCAGGCCAACACAAATTGATAACAATATACTGAAAAACAAATACATTTTTGTATATTAAGTACTTGTAGTATATGAATATATATATGTGAAATATATATATTACTAGCCTACAGAGTGGAATTCTTTAAAAGAAAATGTAGCTTTTGTGTAAAGTAAAATATTTTGATTCAGAAAATAGCTGAAATGCAGCATTATCAATGATTTCATAGAATCACAGAATGGTCTGGGCTGGAAGGGACCTTAAAACCCCATCTAATTCCAATGCTCATCAAATATAATTTTTTTTAACTCATTTTTAACTTCACACTTCAGGCTGTTCTTTTCCCTTGAACAGTTTGAGTGTCAATAAGTCGATATTTTAAAATACACCCCAGTTTGTTACAAATTTCTAACTGCTCTCCAAAAATCTTACATTCTAGTAATCATGGAAAGCCTTTCTGAGAGCTAATTATGTAGTAATTTTCTTCAAGAAAGAAAAGAGTGGCACAAATATTCCTTAACAGGAGAGGAAAACTTTAAACTGAGGAGGAAGTGAACAAGCCATAAAGGACACACAGACACTCATTCCCACACAACACTGTCCACAACAAAACATCTGCTCCTTTTCTGGGTATAAGAATCTATCACTCAGCTGATTTCAGGCTGCAACAAAGACCTTAAGAAGATAATAATGTCAACCTTGATGTCTCCGTGGATAGAAAAGCAGAAAATCGTGGAAATCAGACCTTAGGGCAGGAAGAAAATGGTGTGGGGCTGAAGGCTACTTACCCAGGATTTCAGCACAGGAAAGGAGAAATAAATGCATGTTCTCCTTTCTCAGGAGGAAATAAAAAATAGGTAAAAAGCTTCTTATTGTAATAGGGAGAAGGATCTCTGCGGTAACCTGACATTATTCAGCTGCTCCACCTGGGACAGAGGCAGGACATGATTTTAGGTATCCCATGGGAGAGAGGACACACTGATTTTCCCACCAACCCCAAGTGGGAGTGATGGGTGCTGGAAGATCAAAGCTGCCCTCCAAGACTACAGAGCAGGCAAGGCAGGATGTCAAGGATACCAAGGAGAAAGAACTCCTAGAAAACTTTTAAAGCCAAACACAGCAGCCACAATCATGTTGACATCACTAGAGGACATCCTGGGACAAATCAGAGCAAGTCAAACCTTATCAAGTCAAAGTTTATTGATCCAAGCTCTTCTCCATGCTCACATCAGCTGCAGAAAGAAGGTTTGGAGAGGTTTCCACCTAGCAACCTCCAAGTATGGAAAGGAGTGAGCTTTCAACACTGAGCCATGGACCAAATCCCACCAGTGGATCTGTTTGAGGAGATTATGAGCTGCCATCAGCCACATCTCTAACCCCTCATAACACAAGAGTTGGTGCCTCCAGGAGGAATGATGGCCAGAAATCAATGGACAGATTCCTAATTTTCAGTTTTCAATAAGCAGAGTGCATGGGATGATGCACCACAGAGAAAGTTGAAATGGAGGTTATTATTAACTAATTATCTTGGTGCAGATTAATAGCATTTTATCAGAGGAGGAAAATCTCTTCAGGCAGACAAAGGAAGGGGAGCTTGGGCTGGCAGCAAGCTGCTGATCCACGGTCTCCTGCCCTGAACTCATGTGAAACAAATCAGTTCCTTCCTTTCTGCTGGGAAACTTGAATTGGGAAAAAGATACGTGGCAGCAGATCCAGAAAGGCTCCTTTAACTCAGCAGTTCAGGGTCTGCAGTGGTTTACAGCTGGTTGTGTGTGCCAACAGCCTGGATGCACATTCCTGGAGCATCCCTTTAAGTCAGACAGGGTCTCCCACTCATGTTTTTCACACACAATTTTTGGGAACTGAGTATTTGATGTCAGAAGAGAAAGAGGAAGACAAATGAGAAAAGGGAGACAGAAACTAGATTAGAGAGTGTGAGACAGAGAAAGAAAAAAATTGGACAGATCCTGAAAAGAGATAAATGGACAGAAAGAGACCATGAAATAAGATATCACAAGGATAAGTGAGATAAATACACTGTGACTGTGATAAGCACAGGGAGAGGGAGTGAGGCAGAGGGAAGGACAGGAAAAGATAAATAAGATATAGATAGATATTAGACAGATAAATGATAGTGACAGTGACAGACAATACACAGAAACATAGTGACAGGGATAAACATTGACAGAGAGAAATACATAAATAACAGGTACAGCAAGACAGACAGCTGAGGACAGAGATAAATAAGTGATTGCAAGATAGAATGAAAGTGATGAATTATAGATAAATACATTAGAAGCAGATAAATAAATGATAGATGAGATAAAGAATAAGATAAATGAAAAGGACAGGTAGATGTTTAGAGAAAGAGAGAGTAGGAGAGAGAGGAGAGAGAGAAAACAGAGAAGGGAGGAAGGAAGGAAGGAAGGAAGGAAGGAAGGAAGGAAGGAAGGAAGGAAGGATAAAGAGACAGAGAAAGAATCTTTTCCATGGTGGTAAGTGAACCCACAGAGTGTATTGTCCTTATCTTGGGAAGATCCTGGTTTGGAAGATATGAATCATATGCAAGTGCCAAGCAAGCTGATATTTCTCTTGCTTGGGAGAGGGGAGAAGTCTGGGAGGGTAAATGAAAGCCTAATTATCTACAAAGGGTAAGAAAAATAACCTCATCCATAAGGTCAGGCATGCCAGGGGCAGCAGAGGACAAAACCTGTAGAGAGGAACAGGCAGCAAAGAAGAATACAGGCAGCACAGACACTCCCAGGGTTATTGGGAAAGGGGCTGTCAACTCATGCACATCTCTAGGATCAAAATAAAGCTGTGTGATGAGCACACAGCAGAAAGGTGCAGGCAGAGCAGAGACCTGACCCACCTCCACATGCACAGGCAGTGCAGAAGTGCATAGAAACAGGTGGAGTGCTGGGAAGGCTCTCCAGACTCCAGACCTTCTCAAAAACACCTTCCTGAGCACAGAGCTGTCTGAGGGGAATGTGATCCCCTCGCTGGGGCAAAGAAAGATCAGAGTAGGAAGAGATGGATTTCATCCCTTCTTCCTTGATACTCTTCTCTGCCACTGTGTTAGATGGGCCACTGGCAAAAAATAATACCTGGGAGGCACAGCTTAACCTTAGTTTAAAGGCCAAAAGAGCTCTGGGAAAACAGGATAAGCAAAGGGAGAGTTAGGGATGTGGCTTTCTTTTGGCCAGGGTTGAGTGTAAGGGCAACCCTCACAAGTACATGCAAGGGACCAAGACACACACAAAGAAAACAGAAAGGGAAATAAAATGGCCTAGTTCAATCCCCAAACCAGGTCACTTGTTGATTCTCACCTGTGATGTGCTCACCTGATCTACAAGCCATATCCACGTCCTTCTCAAAATCGGTCTGAAAGACAGAGAACACAGAGGACGTGGTCAAAGGAGGGTGGAGGAGGAATGAAATGCAAAATCCCACTTTAGTTAGGGAGGTGGACACAACCATTGTCAGAAGAGTCGAGGAGAGATGTTCTCTTTGGGCTTTGAAACACAAACAGGGCACTTTTATTCACCTGTGGCTTTTGAACTCCGAGCTCTGCTAAAGTTGTAACATGGCTTTTCAGCTGGGTCCATCTGCTCATTCATACACTAATTCCTGGGCTGCAGATTGAAATATCTCCCTGGAACATGTTTGTACACCTTCCTAAAAAACAGGTAACAGGCTCCTGGCCCTGAACTGTCTTGGCTGTATCATTGCACACACAGGTTCAGTGGATGCCCCTCCACTCATTAAAGGGATCTGGGGATGCTGCTGAGAACTCTTCATCCCCACTGGGCTTTCTTGTGATCACATGAAGTGGAAACAAGTCCCTGCTTCTGTATCAAATCAATGGTTCCTGCAGGCACAAAGGCTGAGTAACTTTTTCAAGTGGTCTGTGCAGCCAAACGAAACTCTTTTCTTCTCCCAGTAGGAGTTAAACCCTTTCTCTAAAGCTTTCAGCAGATAACATTTCAAAGAACTGGATAAACTGAGTCACAGCAGGTCCTGAGTTTTCATGGAGAAATGAAAAAGCTGCAGACTAGCAAAAGGTAGAAGAGTTCACTGACTATTTCAGTATCATTTCAGAAAGACACAATGTAATTGGATTAATGTGATTAAAGGCACTCCAGCTGAATACTAAGAAAAATATGGGAAAAAAAAAATCCACATCCCCCTGGGCTAAACACTTCAATATTAGCAGGTTGAGATCCAAGAGTGCTTGAAAAGATGGTTGAGGAAATATCTCAACCTTTTTGATGCTAATTTCTTAGTAAATTATTTGGAATATTAAATAAATCCGAAAAGAACAGAAGAAAAATACAACTGAACTAACATTTGAATGGACAAATGGGATGACACAGAAAAATATAATCTCATTTTCATGATAGGAGTCCCAGAAAAATGCAGCTGAACAGCCTGTATTAGTTTTGCTGATAAATAAATAAATAAATGAGAGGTTTATATTTAACACCAGTCAAAAAGATTTTGTGGAGAACAGTTCTACTCAGCTAAGCTTCCCTTTACCAGTTGGGCAGATTTGGAGATTACTGGAAAAGGTAACAGTAAAACTGCCATCCTGCAAAGCTTTGGATTTCTTTGGTTATTTTACAGTTCAGTCACTGTAAAATAACATTGCACCCCTCTAAAAATATCAATGAGGAGTCATCAGCCACATCTAGATCCCAGAGCTTTTTGTGCCTGAATGTGAAGAAAGTGATTGTAAGCTCTCAGCTTCTCAACACATCCACCACCAGTGCAGAAATAAATAGAACATTGCCACAAAACTTGTAGCTGACACAGAATTTTGCAAAGTGGCTGATAATGAATGAAAACGGGGATTTAAACAGAGATCCAAAAATCTGAAACTTGGGATGGTGACAACAGAATAACAAACACAGCATCCACATTTTTAAAGGATGCTGGGGATCTGAAGGGTATGTGGGAAAGGATTATATAAATAATTTGAAGTCTCACAGAGGGAGAATAAAAAAGCTCAAGGTGTGAACTTATGGAAAGGGAGGTTGAGACTGAAAATGATTTTTGTGTCTATTATTGAAGAAGCCAAAGCACCAGGCACTCAAGGTACTGTTAATTACACACAATTAGACAGTGAGAACCTGTCTGAAAATGAGGAGAATTAAGCATTTAAATGAGAAATGAGGCACCTGGTTTTAACAAACAGCAGTGAGGAGTGGTGGAATTACACATCTCTTGAAGTCTTGACTCAAAGATTGAGCTGTTTGTACCCAAGCACAAAGTACTTTGCTCAGCACTGGAGTGACTGAAAAAACCCATCACTGGGTTATGATGGAGTTCTAACATTAATGATGCCTTTAGAGCTCGTTTAAAGCCTGTGATTCTTTTGATATCCTTACCTCAACCTCACAAATTAAATGTTTCTTGTAACAACTACACCATAACAGTGAGGCCCCACAGCTTATTCCTCTGTGGCCTTATCCAGACTGTTTGTAAAGGACTTACACGACAGGACCAAGATTTGCAGAGCTTAAACTCTATTCCCAGGGAAGCAAAGTGTGCTTTTGAGAGAAACAAATCCCTCTGAGGCAGCATCTTTATAGTATCAAGCCAACACTCTGTGATTAAAGCAGC